>CM068353.1:39730513-39950513 GCA_034769755.1 Odontamblyopus lacepedii | reverse complement strand
CTTCAGGTAGCAGCTCCTTCAGGTCCTCAGATCTTCAGGTAGAAGCTCCTTCAGGTCCTCAGATCTTCAGGTAGCAGCTCCTTCAGGTCCTCAGATCTTCAGGTAGCTCCTTCAGGTCCTCAGATCTTCAGGTAGCTCCTTCAGGTCCTCAGATCTTCAGGTAGAAGCTCCTTCAGGTCCTCAGATCTTCAGGTAGAAGCTCCTTCAGGTCCTCAGATCTTCAGGTACCAGCTCCTTCAGGTCCTCAGATTTTCAGGTATCTCCTTCAGGTCCTCAGATCTTAAGGTCCTCAGCTCCTTCAGGTCGTCAGATCTTCAGGAACCGTGCTCCTTCCTGTCCATCTGAGCGCCAAACAGAGCCTGGACTCTTTTAAAGCGAATCTAAAGACTTTTTAAATTAGAAAATCTTACTGTTGACGCTTTTAGTATTTAGCATCTAGTATTGTTTTTAAAGTTCTTGCTTTATTGTAGCACTTTGAGATTCTATGGTTTGAAAAGTGCACTATAAATAATAAATAATCATTTGATTATTGACTAACTGAAAAACAGTGACTGAAATACTAAAATAATCTTTAGCTGCAGCCGTAGATAATGACATTAGCAGTAGAAGCTTATGCCCAAACATGGTCACTTTGCTCCCCATTTCCCCACAAATGAACTCATTCTTGTGTCACATCTTAACTCTGTAACTGTCGAGCCCGTTTCTGCTGTAGTCTTTCCTAAGGTTTACAGTAAAGGTTTCAGTACTCGGCCAAATAATTTCATGTGAATCATTCGTCAGGGTCATGGCCGACAGATTTAGTCACCACAAGTAAAAAAAAATAAGTAAAGGACCAAATGAACCTTTTGTGGTATCTTATTTTGGTTAGACCTGTGCAATGGCAAAAGAAGTAAGTACATTTTGTCACTTAAGTACAGATACTGGAGCCAAAAGTATCACATGCAAAAATCTACTTTAGTAAAATCATTAAAATACCTGTTTAATGTACTTGAAGAGTAAAAGAGTTTCATGCATATTTTGAGTTCTAATGATGCTTCAAATGTAGAAATTCTGATTTTTTCTAACAATTTTTATCTGTATTATTTCATTTGCCCCATTTACCCCTCAGGCTTTTCAGCAGGTCTCAAAGTATAATAAAAAATACTTTAACTTTTCAATCTGTTCAAAAATGTAGCAGAATCGAATGTACAGATACCTGTTCTCAAATGTAGAGAAGTAAAAGTAAAAGTCGTATACTTTTACTTTTATTTCCCTAGAACAGGGGTGTCAAACTCATTTTGGTCCGGGGGCCGTATGCAACCTACTTTGATCCCAAAAGGGCCGGATCAGAAAACTCAGTTCTCTCTTCAAGTTATTGTATTTTTCTCCGTGTCTCGTAGTGGTGTTTAAGATTATATTCCTCGAGCAACGCCACTTGTTCCAAACACACTGAGCACAGATTTCCCATTCACCTCTGTCAACAAATAAGAATTAGACTATTTTTCTTGGGAAATCCTGAACTCAGCATCTGCTTTTCTCATTTTTTGACATTTTGCTGATGAGGGTCACGGTCGACAGTCAAAACGATCGTCCTTTAAGAGCGTTTGGAAAGAGGAAAGTCTTCATTTGTGCTGCTCTGGTGGGAGTTGCAACGTACAGAAACGCCGGAGACGCTGCTATGCTAAACGGTGCAGAAAATTAACAGAAAAATCAGAAAATTTTAAGTATTTTAATAGAAAAATCAGCCGAGGGCCAGATTAAAGGTCTTGGAGGGCCGGATCTGGCCCCCGGGCCGCATGTTTGACACATGTACCCTAGAAGTACAGATACCTAAAATGTATACTAGTACAGTATTTTACTTTTACTTTCCACCAGTTTAAGTGCTTTAAAATGGTGTTCTTGGAAAGATAAATATTTTTTGTACAGGTAAACAGGAAATAACAGGAAATCCTTGATCCAGTCATTTTCCTTCCATCTTCTTTGTGTATTTACTTGTATTTGTTGATGTTTGTCATACTTTCCCTCATGACTTTGGCAGAATCTCACTGTTTAACGTTCCAGCGAAGCACCTACTTTGCTCTGATCTCTTTAGGGCTTAACCCGAAGCGGCCCGTGGGCTATAACGGGCCCGGTCGGCTCAGTCTTACCCGCGGACAGAGTGACACTAATACTCACACCACCGTCTTATTAACATGTGAAAGAACTGAGACGGGAGCAGAGGAGGTAAACGAAACTGCAAGGACTGGACACGACGAGCCAGGTAAAGGTGATTTTATGTATTATATGTTCTTTTGACAGGTTATGATGTAAAATAAGTGGTTCTAATCATTGGAAAAAACTGTATTCTGCCAGTGGAATAACTGTGTTTTTCTTAATTCAAACAATTATTTCTTATTTTAAGTGCAAAAAGTTGTTGTTTTTCCTATTTTAAGTGTAGCAAGATGTATTTTCATATTTTAAGTACAAAAATCTCACTGCGCTGGCAAATAATTTGACTTGTCAAGTGAAATTTACCCAAATCATGATACAACTCGCTTAATCCAAGTCATTTAAACTCGACTAGATTTTGTTTTTTTGCAGTGGTGAGTCTAAATTGTTATCCCAACACACAAATAACCAAAGCCGGAAAAGGTAATTTAAAACCTCAGGGATCAGCAGTGACACCGCAGCGTATGCCTATAATTTACAGTTTTTACGACACACCTCGGGGCTGGCGTCACCGTTATACGATGGCCTGGTGACTACTTTGCCTACGTTGTTGGGGCGATTACTGCCGCCTCGTCTCCTGCCTTTTCTCGCCCCTTTGCCACAATTTTTCTCTTACACCACAGCAGCTACGACAACACCGCTGCTTCCTCCGAATGACCAAACAGAAGTCATATTCTCCCGGGTTTTCCTCTGCTATTTTACCACAGAAAGTTAAAATTTTAAGTCGAAATGTTTATTTTTTCACTGGGGATCAGCAATATGGTCAAGAGTGATTGAAAGAAGGTTCAATAGGCTACATAAAAACAAAGCAAAACAGGCGAAGAAGAAAAAAGTGCAGCGTCAGTGGTCACGTCTTCTTCCTTGATTTGTTTTAGACTCAGCATTTATTTGGAACCGGCGGTTTTTTATCAAAATATGCACCTGCACCCGGGTTAAAGCGTCCATATTACTCGTCTGTCTGATCTTTTTTATAATGTTCCCTCATCACAAACATACCTGGAGTTGTGTTTTGTTGCATTCGCTCATGTTTAACACAAAAACCCTCCATATTTAGGCTGTGTTCTTCTGTCAGACTGAAAACACTCTGTTCCTCCTCGTGATGTCTCGACTGAACAAAAGGTAAAAGGAGCTGTTAACTTGAAAACCACTTTACAACAACACAAAGTGGAACAGAACATTTTGAGCTTTAGCGATTCAGACAGAATAATAATAAAGTGTTCCTCAAACATGTGAATGAAACAAAACACAACTCCAGGTCTGGTTTTGATGAGGTAACAACATTGTAACATGGCTTGAAGCTCATAAGAGTCCATTTTGCATAATACAGGACCTTTAATGACGTATTCATATGTACTGTAATTTGAATGATTCTTGTTCTGTGAAGCAAATTGAACGATTTTGTACCCATTGTGCTCTACAGCTACAGGATGAGGCCCCGCTGTCTCCTCTCATGTGTGAACCGCCTCCCGACCATCAGTGAAATCCAAGAACTGGGCTCAGGTGAAGCAGACCTGGACGAATACAAGGACTCCATCCGAGAACTGTCCCAGCCCCCACAGCCCTACTACCCCCTCCACGGCCCGCTCCGAGGCCACCGTCGCTGGGGAACGAGAGCAGCGCCCCCCCTTCTCTTCCACTGCCCCAGGACCAGCGCCGCCAGTGCCCCCGTCGAAGTGACAGACGTGTTCCTCACCGTCACCGGGAGGGAGTCCAGATATTTCAACCAGAATGTCATGGATAACATGGCAGCACCGTCGGCCTTCGCAGGGCTGTGAACTTTTAGGGTTTGATGCAATAATACACTACGGTTCAAAAGTTTGGGGTCACCCAGGTAATTTCCATTGAAAAGTCACACTTTTATTTACCACAATGAGTTATAAAATGAATAAACTATAGTCAAGACATTGACAAGGTTAGAAATAATGATTTGTATTTGAAATAATAATTTTTTCCTTCAAACTTTGCTTTCATCAAAGAATCCTCCATTTGCAGCAGTTACAGCCTTCAGACCTTTGGCCTCAAGCTGTTCATTTGTTGAAGGATCTGGAGAAATTTCACCCCACGCTTCTAGAAGCTTCTCCCACAAGTTGGATTGGACTTCTTGCTCAGTTGTGCAGCGGGGCCTCCCACTGCTCTTTCTACTCTGATTAGAGTTGTTTGTGATCTTCTCTGAAGGGAGTAGTACACACTGTTATAGGAAATCTTCAGTTTTTTGGCAATTTCTTACATAGAATAGCCTTCAGTTCTAAGAACAAGAATAGACTGTCGAGTTTCACATCAAAGTTCCCTTTTTTTTGACCATTTTGATAGTTTAATCGACCCCACAAATGTGAAGCTCCAGATACTCAACCTGCTCAAAGAAGGTCAGTTTTATACGTAGCTTCTCTAACCAGCTGAACTGTTTTCCTCTGTGCTAACATGACTGCACAAGGGTTTTCTAATCATCCATTAGCCTCTGACACACTGAGCAAACACATTGTACCATTAGACACTGGAGTGACAGATGCTGGAAATGGGCCTCTGTTCACCTATGTAGATATTGCACCAAAAACCAGACATTTGCAGTGTTTGTGATTAGTTTAAAGTTATCTTCATTGAAAAAAATAAGGAATTTTCTAAGTGACCCCAAACTTTTGAACGGTAGTGTATATATAAAATGTAAGAAAGTACAAGGCTCAACAGTACCACAATAAGAACTAAACTAAACTAGAACTAAATTAGCCTTAATAAAGTATGAACCAAGACTTAATCAATGAAGAACAAATAGTTAAAGGTCCCATATTACACAAAATTGTCAAATTTGTATACATTTTAGTTTTTTATTGACTTGCTTATTTATTTATCTTATGCTTTATTTTAATGTATGTGTTAATTTATATTGTGCCTACTCTGTGCAGCACCTTGGAGACTTTGTTTTCTATAAATAAACTTGGACTGGATTGGAAAATGGACTCTTCTGAGCTTTAGGCCATGTCATTTAATGTTGTTACGTCCTCAGAAACATATGTAGAGTTGTGTTTTGTTGTGTGTTTGAACACTTCTTTAATATTAGTCGGTCTATCAGAGCTCAAAATACTTAACAACTGCCATTTATCTTTAATTTATTATTTTGTTCAGTAGAGATTTACGATTCCAGGGCTGAAACCATCCAGTGAAAGTGTGTTGAGTTTTAGCCCAATTATCACAAGGTGGAACAGAGTGTTTTCTGTTCCGTCTGAGAGAAGAACACAGCCTGAATATGCAGAGTTTGTGTGTTAAACGTGTGTGAATGAAACAAAACACAACTCCAGGTATTTGTTTATAAAATCGGCCTGTTAAATAACTCAGGCTTAGTCACTACTTAATTGTAAAGATTAGGAGTCAGGGTGTTAATAATGTGGCGTGAATAGTTTAGTTTAGTTTAGTTTATTATTTATTTGTCAGGGACCATGTACAAACACATTCATCTTAGAAAAGAGGAGATGTTTTGCACCAGATTTAGCAAAAAAGCTATTTTCCATCCGCAGTCCCTGGCCCTGAATGCGTAAGTAGTTACTAAATCTGAACTATTAGAAACTTCAAACTCAACAGTTCATTATGTATTGAGTTTTTGTTCACGTTTGAAGAAGAATTAAGCAGAATTATTTTTCTTATGTCTACCAAACAGAGAATTCTGGTAATTTAAGATTTTCCTTTCTTGCACTGTAAAATATGCACTGAAAGCCACACTAATAGAATAAAATAATCATCTATTCTATACAAATTTATGATGATTATAGTAATTATTGCAAAACGGTTGACTTTTTCTTTCTATTTTTCTTTCTTTCTTATTCATATGCAATAATCTGAGCAAGTTTCACAAAGACCAAATTTGGAGCTATTGCTGGACAAGTGCTGTCGTCATATTTTGATTGTCTGGAGTTTGTGACTTAGCTCAAGTTTCAAGTTATCCTGCAGTATTTGCCTGTTTTCAGACAAATTGCATTAATGTGCCTTTAAAAATAATAGAAGGGAATTATTGCTGCTACAGATGTGTTATTTTTGGATAAGAGTGGGATGTGAAATATGGTAGAACTATTACAATGCTTATTCCTGTATTATTTTAGCTTCTTTTAGTGTAAAATTGAGATGGGGCAGGTATAACTATTGCCAATAAGCAGATTTTTGGTGTTGTTTAGTTTAATTTTATCACTATATATTTGTCAAAGTTGGATATTTATTATGAACATGCTGCATTTGATTCAGGAATAGTGGCTCTTGCCCCCATCTGATAGAATAGACTCTTTACATATTTGCAATTGTAGTTTTCAGCAGGCAACAAAAGTACTAGCAAACGTAATGTTGACTCAATTTTGTGGAAAATATCAATTTAAAGAGAGTCATGTGAATACTGTATTGAAGAGACATGAGTGATAACCATGTATCTGGTTTTGAGTTCTACCGGGGAACTGTTGTAAAGTTCAGATCTACCGTGCTTAAAATAGTATGTGGAGAACATATGCACAAAAGCTCCACATAAATGTATTTAAAAATGTTTGAATGAAACTAAATCTAAGTCAGTTTTGCTTGTAGGACATTTAAAAACAGCCACTGCAACTGACATACAACAATGCTTAACATACAGCAGTAAACCCCAATACACAATATACAATAAAACAGCAAGAAAAACGACATTAAGATGCATTTAGGCTAACGCTTGTATAAACAGATGCGTCTCTTGGTCTGATACTTTCACGATGTGCATCTCATGGTACGATATTTATTGCAATACTTTGTGGAGACTCACAAAATGGTGAATATGCAACTTTTTCTTTTTTTAAAATGCCTTGACAAGCTTTTGGTTCTGTCATAATCCAAAGACCTAAACTTTAAAAGTCCTTACATTGCTATCAAAAAATAAGAAAAATATAACAATTTTGAGGTAAAAATGCCCTTTTTTAAGTGAAATTTTTAAAAGAAATTTTCACTTACCAAGTTTTCTTAAAACAAGATGAAATACGAATCTTGTTCTAAGCAGAAAACACTAGTTTCAAGTATTTATGACAAGATTTTTCACCTTATTGGTTTGAGAAGGAAGTTAAAGAGGCTTAACCTGGACTGATTTAATATAAAAAGTGCCTAGAATAAGTTGTAATATCTAGAGAAGATAAATCAGGATGGAATATCTTGAAACAAGTAAAAAAAATCTCATCTTATTAAGTAAAAAAAAATCTTAAAATTGATCTTTTAAGATGAATCTGCTTAATTCAAGTCAGTTTAACTATGCTAGAAAATCCTTTTTTGCAGTGTAATAAGGGCTACTTCTTCATGTAATCTGCACTGAAACAGGGAAAAGGATCCTGGTGTACTGTAGTTCTATTTTTATATGCCCGTTGTAATACGGGACGTATTATGGTATGGCGCTGTCCGTCTGTCCGTCCGTCCGTCCGTCCGTCTGTGGACACTTCAAAGCTTTGAAGTCTTTGAAGCTTTGTCTTCATGAAGAGGCAAAACATGTGGGGCATGCGCCGATATATATATAAGGTATACTGTATTTGTGTATTTTATTGTATATTTTTGTATCGATCCATGCTGTAGGTCAGTGGTATCAATTTTATGTGACTTCAGGTTTTTTCACACTTGTTATTATATTGGTAGTGAACTGCCTTATTGTGCTTACCGGTATGTGCCATAGAACGCCAGTATTGGAATCTTCCAAACTGCACCAACAATTCATCTTTAACTAGGTTTGACAAATTCTAACTTAATTCTATATACCAGCGGTACGGGGTGTCTACTGAGTGGTGGGGCAGGTGTGGGTCCTGCTGCGGTGCTGCTCCTCGGTTAAGGGGGCGTGGGTGTGTTTTGAAGCTGAGTTTGTTCCATCAGTGATATCGGCCACACGCGGAGCTCGTATGCTGGGGTCATGCACGGTTCGGTTGCGCTCACGCTGGGCGTGCCGCGCTTTAGGTGCGATCCAGGCTTGGGCACGATTCTAAAGTCCTAGTGTGAGTTTGCCCCTAATGTTTGACACATGTAGAACGTTTAACTCGTCACGTTACGTCTGTGCGGAGTTCTCCTTATTGTGGCTGCAGAAGCACTCGCACATGTGCGCCTGTTTTGTTTACCACGTTTGCATGACAAAATATTTACTCGCAAATGCGAGTGAAATGTGCGCACTGTAGAGCCCTGCTTAAAGAGGGGGGAATTTTACTTCTGTGGGGTAATAACTACTACCACAGTTCACTCAGGCACAGTTCACATTTAGTGTAGTTCAAAGTCGGGGCTGCGAGTCCATCTTATTCCTCCCAGGGGTTCTAATACAGTTCTAATACAGGACTAATACAGATTTAAACCAGGTCTAAACCAGGACTAATATAGGGCTAAGCCAGATCTGAACTAGGTCTATACCAAAACTAAATCAGGTCTAAACTAGGTCTAAACCCGATCTGAACCAGGTCTAAAACAGGACCACTAGAGGACAAAACCATTGTTTAAGTCTTAACCAGGACTAAATCAGGTCTAATATACTGTACAGGACTAAACCTGGAGAAATACAGTGACAAAATCAGGTCTAAGCCAGGACTAAACCAGGACTAATCCAAGTCTAAACCAGGACTAATATAGGGTTAAACCATGTCTAATTACTAAAAGTCTGACCCAGATCTAAACCAAAAGTAAACCAGGACTAAACTAGGTCTAAACCAGGTCTACACCAGTTTTAAATAAGGTCTAAATCAAGACTAATTGAGGTCTAATACACATGTGACCTCAAAGTCGTGAACTGCGTCTGGACCTCAGTGAATGAGGTTCTATAGAGTTCACTAAAGAGTGCAGGTCAGTGTAGTGTTTGGGGTTTAGGGCCTAGGATGGACATTCAGACACTTCCAATGTCATTATTGACATTCAGCATTGTGTAACTATGGCAACGCACTCATGTCCATATAAGGAAAGATTCACCTGGCGTCACCTGGCAACACGTTCCGTCAGACATTCTATTTCTTTGTGACATCATCAAGAGTCTCTTATAAAGGGTTCTATAAGTATATAAGGGCGACACAGGTCCTGAGAAACTCACTTCAACTCAGACCTTCGACTGATACACAACTACACAACTCGCAGAAACAAAGATTACACGTCTGAAGACGACGAACTCCTCTACAGCCAGGAGTTCAACACACAGCGTTTCAGGGTACGTAGTCCACACACACCTTTAATGATGCATGTCCATGTGTAGCCTACTCAGATGTATTTGAATATTTTTCTCATCTTCAACAGAGAAAAAACAAAGTTGCACTGTCTCCAGTGTCGTGCAGCAGCAGCACCGGTGCAAAGTCGAGGTAATGACCAATTCTCAGTTCATTAAAGGTGCACTATGTCACTTTCATGGTCAAATCAAATGTAGTTAAAGATCATGCAAAATTTACTTTTCAGACTTTTAACCATGTTACAGTTGTTTCCCCTTCTCATTTACCCGCTTGAAGTTGTGTACCAAAAAGTTACATAGTGCTGCTTTAAGAATATCTCATGTGACCTTAGGTGTAAACAAGAGCTCCGCCAGCGGGGCAAAATATGCCCGTACTTTGAATTATTATACACCCGTTGTAAGACGGGACGTATTATGGTATGGCGCTGTCCGTCCGTCCGTCCGTCTGTGGACACTTCAAAGCTTTGAAGTCTTTGAAGCTTTGTCTTCATGAAGAGGCAAAACATGTGGGGCATGCGCCGATATATATATAAGGTATACTGTATTTGTGTATTTTATTGTATATTTTTGTATCGATCCATGCTGTAGGTCAGTGGTATCAATTTTATGTGACTTCAGGTTTTTTCACACTTGTTTTTATACGCCCGTTGTAATAAGACGGGACGTATTATGGTATGGCGCTGTCCGTCCGTCTGTCTGTCCATCTGTCCGTCTGTCCGTCCGTCTGTCCGTCTGTCCGTCCGTCCGTCTGTCCGTCTGTCCGTCTGTCCGTCCGTCTGTCTGTGGACACTTCAAAGCTTTGAAGTCTTTGAAGCTTTGTCCGCGCTCTAACTCGACAACCGTCTCACCTAGGAATGTCAAACTTCCAAACTGCACCAACAATTCATCTTTAACTAGGTTTGACAAATTCTCTCCCGTTGCCTAGCGACCGCTGCAGCTGGAACTGTGTGTCACCTTTGAACTTTAAACTTCAAAGCTTTGAAGTCTTTGAAGCTTTGTCTTCATGAAGACGCAAAACATGTGGGGCATGCGCCGATATATATATAACTAGGTTTGACAAATTCTAACTTAATTCTATATACAATAATTCAAAGTACGGGCGTATTTTGCCCCGCTGGCGGAGCTCTTGTTATACGCCCGTTGTGTAAGACGGGACGTATTATGTTATGGTGCTGTCCGTCCGTCTGTCCGTCTGTCCGTCCGTCTGTCCGTCTGTCCGTCCGTCCGTCCGTCTGTCCGTCTGTGGACACTTCAAAGCTTTGAAGTCTTTGAAGCTTTGTCTTCATGAAAGATCTGAACTCTCTTCTCAAATGTTCTGCTGCTGAAAGCGAGAACAACCCACATTCTCTGCTTCTTTGAGCTTTGACACATTAAAGCTTTGTAGTGTCTTTAAGTTCTGTTGCTGCAATCTGATTGGTGGAATTCCGATTCTAGAATTCTATATACAATAATTCAAAGTACGTGCGTATTTTGCCCCGCTGGCGGAGCTCTTGTTTTTATAATGAATTCAGCTACAGTATGGTTCTTTGCCATTATATATATTTTTCTTATTTTGTCTTTGCTATTTCTGACATGTAACAGCCAAGAGCCATGGAAGAAACCCAGTTTGGAGGTGTAGCGGTGTCCCAGGAAAGAAGGGTCATTCATTTCACCAGCGGAGAGACCATGGATTTAGACAGTGAGGAAGAGGAGGAAGAAGAGAGACCAGCATTTAGTGACAAAGAACGCACGGTAAACCTCAAATTCACAAAGCAGACAGTACCTATTTGCACAAGTGTTTACTACCAACTAAGCTGCAGCACCTTCCCATTTCTTCCAATATTATTATTTTTACCTAAATTATCTTAAAGGCGCATGGTGTAACTTTACTGGTGGAGGGTCCATCAGATGGTTGTCTCCATGGAAATGTTAATGCTTAGTCTGGAATGTTTCACAGTATTGTATTAAACCTTTCTATCTTCGTGGAGTCCAAACCAGTTACAGGTCAGATCTGTGGAGAGCCGACCCCACTCACAGACAGAATGCCTGTTTATCTAGGCATTTTTTAGCTATAAAACCACCTGTAATTGAATAAATGTAAGGTACACCTGTTTAATTTTGTGTATATAAATAAAGCTATATAAATAAAGTTACCTTACCTTACCTTACCGAATGTCATACAGTGGATCATTCCAGGCAGAGCAATGACATATCCGTAGAAACCAGCAGGTGACGGACCCCCAACCAAAAAGTTACATAGTGCCCCTTTAATCTTGTTTTTCTGGCTGTATAATGTGTGTGGGGACTTACTGTTGTATGTAACTGTGATGTTTTTTAAAATGTGCTATACAAATACATTTGGACTTGACTTGATGAACTTGAACAGCGCATCAGTCACACGCTTCTTCTGTTTTTGTCAGGGGAGGTTTTCATTAAAGAATCTGGTTATGCGAGTTGGACGGCTGTCACTGTTCGGTAAGTATGTCATGGCATGTCAAAAGTTTCTGTACGGCTTACGTTTATATATTTAACTATCAGGATTGAACTAAATTAGACCAATATCAACTGAGGGGCACTATGTCATTTTTCTGGTGGAGGGTCAGTCACCTGCTTGTCTTCATCGAGCTGTTACTGCTTTGCCTGGAATGTTCTGTAGTAGGGCATTGTTTATCTTAGCTATCTCCATGGAGACAGGCAGGTGATTTGTGGAGAGGCGCGCCTGATCACAGTGAGACTTCATGACCAATTAAAATTTCCACCAGAAGATACACCTATAAGGCAGAGCTAAACCATAGATTATAGTATACGTAAACAGGCATAGCTAACCCGCTAGCCGCCCTGTTCCACATAGGACATGACTCTGGCTTCATTGACTCCTGCTTCAATTGACTTTACACTGAAAAATTGTCGACCTTCTCTCTGTAACTGCTGTCGTGAGTCTCGTCATTTTGGTTTTAAAATGTTTGTATTAACCCGCTCTACATGATCCCCGTGTTTCACTATTTTGTTCATAGATAACTTTCTATTTCTAATATGGAACTCCATATTAGCTCATATAACCGCTAGCATCATGAGCTTCATTTGACTGGAGCCGAACACTATGGGTCACACTGTCTTAGTCCATTTTCTTTATAAGTCTATCACAGTATCGTTCCTTTTCCTTTTTTTTTTTTTTTTTTTAAATAACATAATAAGAGTTTAGTGCTAATCTTTGTATATGTATCTTTATTAAATCTAGCTTGTGACTTCCTGGGTGAGAGACTGGCCGGAGTACTCGGGCTGACAGATGCCAAATATCAGTACGCCATAGATCTGCACCAACGGCAACAGAGGGTAATGTCACATATGCATACTCTACAGTTTGATTTAAAGCTGCATCATGTAACATTTCTAGTCCACCGCCTGTTTCCACTCTATGTGGCACTTTCCAGGCGGTGTAATAATCTCCATGGAGCTAATCTGATGGGCGTTCCCTCAGAAAAGTTACATAGTGCGTGTTTAACTAAAATGTATTTCATGGGCTAAACTCAGGCACCTTTAAATTAATGTTCACTTGTAAAATTTTGTATGTTCAAAATGTGTTATATATCTGTATCTCTTATTTAAATAAGATACAGGAGATAAACTTTGGTGATTTGCCAGTTGAATTTAAAGCTTTATATAATATTTCAAAAGTATTTATGAAGGGCTGTTTTTGCATCACAATAGTTACTCATGTTATCCATTGCCCTTTATAGTAGTAGTTACAGCAGGAGTAGTCTATAGAAAATGTGATGATAATTCCCCTGGTTATATGCTCCTGTTTGCAGATGTTTGGCAGTGAATCCACAGATCTAGGGACCACTCCTCTGTCTTCTGAAGGCAGCACAAGTCATTATGGAGCGACTGAAGACAATGACAACAAATATACAGTGACGCTCCTCACATGGACACAGGGAGACTCAACAGGGGGTACCAGGCAGAGGAGGTTACCCAAGGATAGCACTGAATAACTGAACACTATGGACTTTGAATTCACATGGACTGGAGATGTTTGGTACAGTCGTAATTTATTTGTCTTATTTCCACAAGCGGGTATTAGTAATTTCTTTGGAGAATGAACCCACTGTAGACGGAAGAGGGGGATGATATACAGACATCACTTTCTTTAAGTATTTAAAGGTCTAAGGTTTAAGTCGTGTTATAATGCTGTTATCTCATCAAAACATCCCTGAAGTTGTGTTTTGTTTCATTCACTCATGTTTAAGTAATCCTGCATTATTACTCTATATCTACATCTTCAAAGCTCAAAATGTTCTGTTCCACCTTGTGATGCCATGTGATCTTATGGGACCTTAAAGAATACAAAAGAAGTGGTTGAAAAATGCAAGCACCAGCGCATCTAATTGAAGGAAGTGCTTTCAGTTTTATATTTTCTAAAAATTATCTGTATTTCTTTACCTTTCTCAAAACATTTGCAAGGTTTTTGAAAATAAATCTGTGAATGCTAAATCGTGAAAGTTTACTTGATGTTTTGTTTGTATAAAATAAGATTAGCTTTTTGAATATTTTGCTGTGTGCTCCTCTACTGTGTCCCAGCTAAACCGCTGCCACTTACCACTGTTTATTGGACGACTAAATATCTGCATCTATTCTAGGTGTTCTGATTTAAAAATACTAGACTACATTAATAATAAAAGGTAGGCCTGGGTAATGCTTCCTTTGTGCGATTCAAATATGCTAATTTTGTAAAAAAAAAAAACTAAAAAAAACTACATATATAATATTAGATGGAAATGAAAGCAAAATATCATCTTTTTCATGCAATTATGGTCAAATTAAATGAGGGAGATGAGGAAGACTGTCAACCAGCCAATCAGGAGAGCAGTTAGTCAGGACATCAGCCAATCAGGAGATCAGCCAGCCATCAGGTTCTTTGTAAAATCCTTCAGTCATCCAAGTAATCGACAATTTTTTTTGGGGATTGAATACATTTCGCAGTTCATCCCAGCTGCTTCTTCAGTTCTGATCTTTTTTGTCCAGTTGATAGAATTGAATTCTCCTTTGCTATAACCAGTCAGGTCATCAGGACATCGGCCAATGAGGAGAGCAGCCAATCAGGATAAAAACCAGTCAGGAGATCAGCCAATCATGAGATCAGCCAGGGATTTTTATACGCCCGCTTTAAGACGGGACGTATTATGGTATGGCGCTGTCCGTCCGTCTGTCTGTCCGTCCGTCCGTCTGTCTGTCCGTCCGTCCGTCTGTCTGTCCGTCCGTCCGTCTGTGGACACTTCAAAGCTTTGAAGTCTTTGAAGCTTTGTCTTCATGAAGAGTGACTGTGATCGTTTCCATCTCTGTCTTTTTATCTTCCATCTCTGTCCTTTTATGTTACGTGCCGTAGATCTGAACTCTCTTCTCAAATGTTCTGCTGCTGAAAGCGAGAACAACCCACATTCTCTGCTTCTTTGAGCTTTGACACATTAAAGCTTTGTAGTGTCTTTAAGTTCTGTTGCTGCAATCTGATTGGTGGAATTCCGATTCTAGAATGTGATGATGTCATACTCATACTCCTACTGCAAGAGCCAGATTTCCCTATTGATTATCCATGCGTCTGTCTGTCCGTCTGTCCGTCTGTCCGTCTGTCCGTCTGTCTGTGGACAATTTCTTGTCCGCGCTCTAACTCGACAACCGTCTCACCTAGGAATGTCAAACTTCCAAACTGCACCAACAATTCATCTTTAACTAGGTTTGACAAATTCTAACTTAATTCTATATACAATAATTCAAAGTACGGGCGTATTTTGCCCCGCTGGCGGAGCTCTTGTTTAAAGATATTGCTGCACCAAAACTATTCATTTAAGCAACGAAACGTGGAATTTTGATACCTTTACAGCTGCTCTAGTCTCTCAGGAGCTCTAATGGTTAAAGGAAGGTGATTCAAAGTTTGGGAGCTGCCATGGAGAAAGCCCTGTCTCCTCTGGTGCTCAGTCTGGAGTGAAGGACAGAGAGGAGCAGCTGGTCCCCAGATCTCAGAGCTCCACTGAGCGTGTCAAGCAATAGACCAACAGAATTTTAAGATGGCAGGTAACCAATGTCGATAGTTGGCCTGTCGCATTTTGCCCCCATGGAGGAAATAAGAAAATTTGTTTTGGTGACGTCTTCATGCATGATCTGTTGACCTGTTTTGAGTCTCTAAACCTTATTATCCTCTCAGGCTCTTTTCAGCATGTTTTTTTGCAGCAACTCCTTAAGTTTCTCTTTCCCCTAAACGCAGCTAATATGTGGAAATGGTCTCCAGCCGGGACTTGGCAGACTGCAGTGAAATTCAGTCCAACAAAAATGTGGAGGGAGAAGGAAAGGGATGTGGACCGGGAGGGAGAGAGGGAGGGATCTGAGCTGCTCCTTGGGGAGACTTTGAGAGAACATGCCTGGAAGTGGTGTCCAAATGTGGTCAGAAACTGCAGTTGTATTGAGCAACACACAAATCATCATATACAGTTCTCTGGAAAAATGCATAAGACAGACAGTGACAGTCTGGTGAGGTAAAACTAAGATATGAGCCATAACTAATTTGTACTGCGGGAAGAGTAACTCAGCAAATGCTTTACGGTCAGATTTGAGTCCGATGTTACATTGGAAAGAAGGAAATATGTGGAAGTAAGTACTTAGTGTACAATTTGAACTTTTATACAAAATCAAAAGCATGATTTTTTTTATTGTGTTTATTGGACTGGAAAACCTACAAAAAACCATGTGACTTGCATCTGTTTCTATGGAAATTTTCCTTTGGCTATAATCATACAGATGAAAATGAGCCCTCTGGAAATTTACACTGAAATGTTGATTAATATGCACTGTCCCTGAAATAAATAAATGCACAGATGAATAATCTTCCATAGAAAAACATAAGATGTATGTATGTTTTAGTTACATACTGCATCTTTACACCACTGAGTGTTGCTGAGAGAAGATTTCTATAACATACAAATGGAGGACTGTGTATTCACATGTGTATTCAAAGAAATACCTTTTATATAATGTCTAATCCATAATCTGTCTGGTATAAGTGTTATTATATAACTCTTGGCATGAACATTATAAAACATTTCTTACTCTCTTTGTCTTTTCAAGATCACTTCCTCACAACACCTTCATGCACAGTGCAAAAAGGACCTATCAAAAATAAGAAAAAAATACAATTTTGAGGTAAAAATGCCCTATTTTAAGTGAAATTATCTGTCAGTGCAGTAAGAAATTTTCACTTACCAAGTTTTCTTAAAACAAGACGAAATATGAATTTTGTTCTAAGCAAAAAACACAAATTTCAAGTATTTATGGCAAGATTTTTCACCTTATTGGTTTGAGAAGGAAGTTAAAGAGGCTTAACCTGGCTGGATGGCCGAACATACAAACTCCGGGCCAAACTCCACCAACTGGGACTCAATTCCTCTCTGTGCAACTGACTTTCTCACTAACCGTACACACAGTGTCAGAGTGGGCAAGAACACCTCCTCCACCCTTGTTGTCAACACCGGCGCCCCCCAAGGGTGTGTTCTGTCCCTCTGCTATACACTCTCTTCACCCATGACTGCCTTTCCTCCTCCGCGTCCATTCTCATCGTTAAGTTTGCCGATGACACCACAGTGCTCGGTCTCATATCCAACAACGATGAGACTAACAACAGGAGTGAGGTGCAACATCTAGAGTCATGGTGCCACGACAATAACTTGGTTTTAAACACTAAAAAGACCAAGGAGATTGTTGTGGATTTCCGCAGAAAAGGTCACAACAATCACTCTCCCCTCTCTGCCCCCTCTCACAGACAATAACCACGTCCAACTTTTTAATAGCATTGAACTGGTTTGCATTGTTGCATTATGTCACTATTCTCTCTCTCCCTTGCCCCCCTCTCTCCATAGACAATTACCATATCCCATTACATATAATAACACTGAACTGGCTGCATTGTTGCACTTTGTCATGATTCTCAGGTCTCTGTCTGAATGTCCCTGCCTGTGCTCGTTACTTGACCTGCTCTCATGCTGCTGCTATAAGAACTGTCTCATGTTGTACTGAGGTCTCACACTGGGTCAATGTTTACACTTGGCTTTAAGGGGTATTTATTATTATTTATTGGTTTGCACTTAACAACTATGAAGTATTGATGCTCCAAACGCAATGTCGTTGTTCTTCTGTGACAATGACAATAAATACTTGAATCTGAATCTGATTTAATATAAAAAGTGCTTAGAATAAGTTGTAATATATAAATAAGATATAGCAGGATGGAATATCTTGAAACAAGTCAAAAAATCGCATCTTATTAAGTAAAAAAATCTTAAAATTGATCTTGATTGATGAATCTGCTTAATTCAAGTCAGTTTAACTACGCTAGAAAATCCTTTTTTGCAGTGCACAGGCAAAGGCTTCATGTGAAAAATGCACAAAAATTATTTTAATGCACTGCGAAAGACAAAATCTAGTCAAGTTAAAATGACTTGAATTAACAACGTTTGACCATGATTTGAGTAAATTTCACTTGACAAGTAGTAAAATAATCTGCAGTGGAACAAGACTTTTTGTACTTAAAATATGAAAATACATCTTGCTACACTTAAAATAATAAAAATAACAACTTTTTGCACTTAAAATAAGAAACAAAATCGAATGTTGCTTGAATTAAGAGAAAAACACTTATTCCACTGGCAGATCATTTTACTTGTCAAGATGAATCGACTCAAATAAAGTCAAATGTTCTTAATTTAAGTCATTTGAACTCACCTAGATATTGTTTTTTTCCCGTGTGTATTGTAAAGTTTGTATAGTGAAGCGTTTCAAAGATAACTGCCTTTGCGAAATGCACATATTTATTCATTTTTTGTTTAACTAATTGATAAAAGTTCTGCTTTACACTACAGACAATCCTCAGTACATCAATACTGAGACTCGGATCAAACCAGGACAAGTGAACACGGCCAAAGTTGTCGACAAGGTATTGTTCCCCTGATTATCCCAACGAAAATACACTGAAATAGAAAACAGACACTTCACATAAAAACATCACACAAACACAGGCCTGCCCACAGTAAAGTCCTGCACTAACATCTCATTAAAGTGAAGTGCAGTGGACTCAGGCCTGTGCGCTGCAGCCGACATAAAACAGATTTGGCTGCGGTTTGTAATTCCTCCAAAAACGCTGAGTTGGATAAACAGAAATCCCTCGATATGTGGACGGATCGTGTAAACTCAGGTCGAACAAATCTGCATTTATCAAGACATTATTAAAACTGTGTGTGTTTGAAAGATTAACATTTGCAAACGCCTTCTGTGACCTGTAATACTAAACACATTTCCCACAGTGCACTTACATTAAAGGTGCACTGTGTAACTTTTCTGGTGGAGGGTTGGACCTCGCTGCTTTCCACGGAGATGGTTGATGCTCCGCCTGGATTGCTCCACAGCATCACATTAAATTCCTGTAACTTGCGGTTTTTATTGCAACATCAGGCGTTATATTTCTAAATATACATTGAGAAACATACATTCTTAGCCTGAGGATGGGCGCGCCTTTCCACAGATCTGACCTGTTGTAACCTGAATGTCTAAATGGAGAAGTTTAATGCCAAACTGTGGAACATTTGAAGCAAAGCAATACCTTCTAAGCATGTGGAGGACCCTCTCCAAAAGGATCACATTTAAAGAAGACTTATTGTGCTTAAGGCTGGTATATCTGCTAAAATATCTGACACACGTGGATTATCATGTTATAATTTGGACATTTTGAATCTAATATTCATGTAAAAAGCAAGAAACAAATCCCGCTGAGCTCCATGTTAATAAACTGCAGCGCCCAATGGGAGCTGACGTCACCGAAAACATCATCTTAAACCCAAATCCAAATCCACTTTATTTATAGAGCACATTTTCCAAACAGAGCCGTTTCCAAGGTGCTGCACACAGATCATAAAAAGAAAACAACAAAAGGTATAACTGCAAAAAATGTGATCATACCCGTCTTAAAACAGTAAAACAAATATAAAATCAAAACTTTAAAATCATAAAATAGCAATAAATATGTAAAAGAACAACAAAAAGCACTGCAGCTGTTGGCATTTCCTATAGATAGCGGCTATGATTTTTTTTTTCCATTTGTACCAAAATAATGATATGCTGTGATGCCGAATCTCACATGTATGTGTTTTAAAAAATAAAACCAAGCAACAAAGTACGAAAACAAAGTACAAAGGACACAGCGGTGGGTGTGTAATGGTGGTGGTGAAAAAGGGGATTGATTGGAGAAATGATGCCTTGAATACAGGAGAATAAAGATTACTCATGCATGAATTACTCCCACTGCAACTTTGGAAAAACAAGGTGGTGAGAAGCCCTAAAAAGTGGATGTTACACAATCGGTCCGCTATATGATAACATCTTAGTCTGTGTGGTTGACATTTGCGGTATTGTGATTGTGAAAAATCCAGTGTTGTCCAAGCAAATGTTTCCATTGGCAAAGAAATGAAAGTCAGAGCCGTATCTAGATGTCGTCCCACTTGAGCTGCAAATAGGTGGATCATGTGCCAAAAATGTTCGATTTTTGGTTCGGTACTTACCAGGTTTGCACTGAAACATGACTTGCAACTTGCAGGGAAGGTATTATATGAATTATTCAGTGCAGTACAACCACAAAAGGCCCAGACACAAAATTGTCCATAAATTTGAGCAAAATTTGTCTTGGCTCAGCTGAGATTTATTGTATAAGCAGCTCTTGAGGTCAAAATATGTCCACTGTGTACTCTCTGCATCTCATTATAAAGTGCTCTATTTTCTGACAAGCAGAAAGTGCGCAGTTAACATGCTAGTTGTCGCTGACTTTACCGTAATGGCAAAAATCCAGTCTGGTCTGTGCAAGTGATGAAAAGCTCTTGTGAACTCACTGTGGTGAATCATTAGGCTGCTTCAAATGCATAAGATAAGTAAGAAATAACTTTTTGCTTTAAAATGAGCTACTTATTTAGTTATTGGGTATTTTTTCACGTTTTTATACAGCACAAATCAGGTCCAGTTGTTTTATTTCATGGTCTGACAGATCGAGCACAGCAGTTTAAACATTTGTAAATATTTGAACATTGTTCCAGTTTAGTAATAACTAGTCCGCTCATTGTTTGTAATAAAGGCCATTCTGTCAATGATGTAAATATATATAAAACAAATGCTAATATGCTCTTTTCCATGATGTTATTACTTTGCCTAGAATATTCCATGGACAATGAATCAGTATTAAGCCCACAGACATTATCGTTTTGAACCAAGGACAATAAATAAAGAATAAAGTGGACGGGGACGTGGCTCTGCACACTTTGGGAAACACTAAACCCAATTAAAAATCCCATGTTCTGTCTTTTTAGAGCTTTATACCAGAGACGGTAACTATAATCCAGGAGTCCAGGCATCATATTCAGTTAAAGCAGGTTTCTTTTATGCAGCAGCTTGACTCATATGTTTTAGATCCAGTCAGAAACAGGGGCGGACATATGAGGAGCAGTGTGATTGGTCCAAGTTATCCCCACTTCAAACCCCTGCAGACAGAAACCTGCTCCTGTCCTGTGTGACGTCCCGTAGTCCCATGTGTTAGGGTTAGACTGCAAAAAAGGAGTTTCTAGCATAGTTAAACTGACTTGAATTAAGCAGATTCATCTTAAAAGACCAATTTTAAGATTTTTTTACTTAATAAGATGAGATTTTTTTTTACTTGTTTCGAGATATTCCATCCTGATTTATCTTATATCGATATTACAATTTATTCTAAGCACTTTTTATATTAAATCAAGCCAGGTTAAGCCTCTTTAACTTCCCTCTCAAACCAGTTCTTTTCTCTGGCTCAGATCTGTTCCTCACTGTCCTCAGAGTCGTGTCCCGGGGCTTTTAGGTGCAGATGTTCAGCATTTCTAAGATGTTGGGAAAGTGGAAAATGTGTCATTTCAGTAAATGCAGTTTTAAATGTATGTTTCATGTTGTATTTGATCAAATGTGTAGGAAATCTGTCCTGCCTGTCGCCATCAAACTGTTGAACTCTGCACGTTAAATCACAAACTACTGTAATATCCTTTTCCTGCTCACACATGTATATAGTTGTAAATATGTCATTGATGTAAATCATTTCTGAGAGAACTATTTTTATCTTTTATCTTTGTATTTATCTTATCTTACTTTTGAAAACTTGATTCTAACTACTTGGTCGGTCGCATCAGTAACAAAGAAAATTGAACGCTCGAAAGAAGGTGTTCTTAAAACTAGGCGTTCTTAAAATCTATTTAAGAAGATAAGACATGTTATATACTTGAAATAAGCAGTAATAAGCAACAATTATCAAAATATACTCAAAATAAGGTGAAAAATCTTGCCATGAATACTTGACACTAGTGTTTTCTGCTTAGAACAAGATTTGTATTTCGTCTTGTTTAAAGAAAACTTGGTAAGTGGAAATTTCTTACTGCACTGGCCGATAATTTCACTTAAAATAGGGCATTTTTACCTCAAAATTAGTATTTTCCTCTTTTCTTTTGATCAGGCTTTTTGCAGTGTAGGTGAGCATTTATGACCATCTACATTCGTCTGTGTTGAAAATACGTGTGTTAAATGTCTTATTACTAAGCATACGTATTGCTAAAGTGTATATTTCTGATTTATCAGTAGCTCATCACGGGTTTTAAAATAACCACATTTTGGTGACTGACACTACTTCATTTTGGCATTGTTGGTGCTGAATGCCAAATGTCTGTTAGTTTAGAATTTCCATATTTTTACATCCACATAATAATATTTTGTATTTAGGGAGAAAGTTACAGTTTAGTCTAATGGTCCGGGGCCCCCTGGGAGGCCTCAGAGGCACTGAGGGGGGCCCCTAAACGTCCACACATCCAAGCATAAAAAAGCATATTTAAAGGTCCTATATTGCACAAAACAGATTGTCGTGAGCTTTAAGTCAATGCTGTTGTGTTTTGTTTCATTCACACACGTTTGAGTAACGCTGAATTATCCGTCTGTCTGCATCTCCAAAGATCCAAACGCTCTGTTCCACCTCGTGATGTCATGAACAGGTAGTTTTGAAATCAACAGCCACATTTGACCATTTGTTTAGTAGAGTTTAGTAGAGGCAATGGGCTGAAATCATCCAAATAATTCTAGTGAAGATGTTTGGAGTAGTTCCTGTATTAAAACATGACATCACAAGGTGGAACAGAGCGTTTTCTGCTCAGAGAAGAACTGAGCTGTCCAGGGTTTTTTGTGTTAAACATGTGTGAATGAAACAAAACACAACTCCATGTAAGTTTCTGATGAGGAAAAAGTACATAAACCAGAAAACAGCATAATATAGGCCCTGTAAATCGTGCAAAAAGTGAGAAAAGGGAACGTTTTATTACAAACTCTTGTCCAAACTCTTGTCCAAACCCGTGCCATGTGTTACAGAGTGAACAGGAAGAATTCTCATGTTTCTGAAACTACAACAGTGACGGTCCATTAATAATGTTTGAATGTTTTACACAGAGAGATGTTGTGTTGATATGAGCTCAGCCCTGAGCTCAGACTCCTGTGGTTCACTGCACAAATACAGACGCGATTATGCAAGAATATGAAAATGAAAGAAAAATATACAAGATTCAGTTATTTTTTTCACCCATAACCAGCATTACTTTTGATTTAAAGGGCCAATATTACACTATTTTCTGCTTTATGTTATAATAGCCTAAATCCTGCATATTTAGAGTTCTTCTCTCAAACCGAAAACAGTACAAGAAGTGCTCCACTATGTTTTTAAACTCTAAACACCTTCAGGAGAATAATTTGGATAATTTTAGACCTGGAATTGCCTATTTCTACTGAACAAAAGGTAAACGGTCACTGTTAACTTGAAAACTACTGCTTCACGACATTACAAGGTGGAAAAGAGCATTTTGAGCCTTGGAGATGTAGACAGACTAATAATAAAGAGTTACTCGAACATGTGTGAATGAAACAAAACTCCAGGCATGTTTTTGAGGAGGTAATAACATTATAACAGCTCACAAGAGTCTCACAAGAGTCAGTTTTGTGTAATACAGGACCTCTAACCTTAAAATCTCTCGAGTAGGTGCAGTTTGACCACATCCTCGGCAGACGTCTGTTTATCCGGCAAAAAACATTTGGATGAACTGTGAACGTGACATAACTTGTTACCAATAGTAAAACGTTGCCCAGCAGTGAAATGTAGTAGAAAAACGATCCCCAAAAGATATAAAACAGTGGTTCAAACTTAATAACTTTTTATATGGTTGAGCTGTTACCAAGAGCCTGATGAATTTCATGATATTCAGCTGAAGAAAAGAAAGAAGGAATTTTGTGTTGTGATGATCAGTGCCAGAAATGTCATCTGGCAGTTCGTTAGGAAGCAAGTCCTTGGCCGAATCAATAAACTCTTAGTCTGTGTGAGTCTCTGGAACTCAACAGTGGGTGGGCACGTCTGGCTCTGAAAGTAAAATTCGCAAGACATTCAACTGAGAGAAGTAAAGCAAAGTAGAAAAGTTGTTCTCTCCTCAGAAACACACCTGGAGTTATTTTCTTTCATTCATTTTAGTCTGTCTGCATCTCCAGAGCTCAAAATGCTCCGTTCCACCATGTGATGTCAAGTTAACAGCTGCAGTTTACCTTTGGTTCAGAAGAGATCAGCAATTCCAGGGCTGAAATCATCCAAAATATTCTAAAATAATAGAAGGTGTGTGGAGTGTTTTCTGTTTGATAGAAGAACTCAGTCTTAATCGGCTCTATTCCCGTGACGTCACAAACCAGAAAGACGTTTGGAAAGATGCAATTACAACCCCCGGCAGGCAGGTCGATTCACAGTAATACAGTCGGAGCGATTATTTGTTTCAGTCACTTAACAGACCGGGCGTTTATTTGAGACCAGGCGGCAGTTTGGGACAGGCGATTAATTCCTGCCTCACAAAAATCGTGCTCAGCAAAACTGGGAAAATATGGTACTCAAATTCTTTTAACAGATATGACTTTAATTTAGGCGACTTTCTATACAGACGTAGGCGAGTTAATTTGAAATGTTACAACAAACAGCTGTTCAGAGCTTTTAGTTTATGTAAATGAGCCGTGGGATTTTAAGTTTTGCTTCTGTGGAGACGACTCGAGCCTCAGTCCTGTGTCCTGTTGTTGCAGCACAAAAAAAGCCTATCAAAAAATAAGAAAAAAACACAAATTTTGAGGTAAAAATGCCCTATTTTAAGTGAAATTATCTGCCAGTGCAGTAAGAAATTTTCACTTACCAAGTTTTCTTAAAACAAGATGAAATACGAATCTTGTTCTAAGCAGAAAACACTAGTTTCAAGTGTTTATGGCAAGATTTTTCACCATATTGGTTTGAGAAGGAAGTTAAAGAGGTTTAACCTGGCTTGATTTCATATAAAAAGTGCTTAGAATAAGTTGTAATATCTAGATAAGATAAATCAGGATGAAATATCTTGAAACAAGTTAAAAAAAATCTCATTTAATTAAGTAAAAAAACCTTAAAATTGGTCTTTTAAGATGAATCTGCTTAATTCAAGTCAGTTTAACTAAGCTAGAAAGTCCTTTTTTGTAGTGTGTCTTCCAGCACGTACATTAGACATTAGGTGTTTATTTGGTCCTGCTGTTTATTTATCAAAATGTACATCTGCCTCTGCCGTTCAAATGGGACTCGGCTCTTATTTGGTATTTTACGGTAAAAGTACTGCAAATAGACCTGAAGTACTGCCCGGCGGAAGCTGTAGTTGCATCTTTCCAAACATCTTCGTAGTTTGTGATATAAATGTGAATAGAGGCTTTATGTGGGGCCTGAACATGTGACTACATCAAAACACAACTCCAGGGATGTTTTTGACGAGCAAACAACATTATAACACAGATCAGGAAATAACGTAAATCTGGGCCCTGTTCATGTTCTGAGGGTCAGATAAGGGCCCTTCTACTTTTTCTTAATCCATTTCTATTCGTGACATGTGAAACATAAACGGAAATCTGGAACCCATGTATTTTTCAGTCAAATCAGTGAAGAATTTGGACCAGTTTGTACTCCAAATCTACAAATAAAAAAATACAAAATAAATACTCAAAAATAAGTGAAGAGGAATTTTATATGAGCTGGTCTTTTGGCTGATTACGAGTCCCTAATTCTCATGTTTAAACAGATCTGCTTCAGCTTTGACATGGAAATTGTGAAGTCCCTAAAAAACCTCAGTCTGTTGTCTCTTAGGTCATCCCCAGGGACATCTGCTATATTGTTATAATTACCCCCCAAAATTTTGCTGGAATTTGAAATCTGACTTTCCTTTGTGCAGAGTTTGTTCCTAAATCAAAGCAGAAACAGTTAAAGGACAAAGGGCCAAAACTCCAGAGCCTTAGTTCACAAAGAGTCCAGCCATTTGTCTGAACAGATTCAGCTTGAGTTCAGAGTCCTGAATTTGTAATTGGACACAGAGACACAAACAGAAGATACAAACTCAGGAAGAAGGGAAATAATTATTACTAACTTCTCGAAAAGTTGTAGAGTAAATTTAAAGTGCATCATCTCATCCACACTATAACATAGAATTTGCCCTCTGCAAATAATGACCCCAGTCCACAAAACAGTGCTCTTAATCCAGTTTGAAGTGTTCTTTAAAAGAACTGTGGAAAAAGTCTGTATTATTATATAAAATATGAATCAAAAGCAAATTACTAAAGACTGATACAGACTTTTCCACAGCCTCAGATCGTTTCTCTTCACTAGTTTTGTGGAGTTTGTCGCCGTCAGCTGAGCGGAAATGACGTCCTATAATTACAGCAGAAATAATACTGAATAATTTTAGCAATAAACTCTCACAAATGAAAATTGTCACTGCACAAAACAGCACAAACGAAATACAGTTTTGAGGCTACTTAACATTTTGAGGGGCTGGACGACGTCATCGGCAGAAAATAAAACAGCAAATATCTTAAGAACCAGAATCGCACAAAAAAGACCTTTTGCAGCACAAAACAGCACAAACGAAGCAGAAATGACACCATTTTGGATGTTTTAGAGCATTTTTAAGCTTCCTGTGGGGCTGACCCCAATTTGACCTATAAAAGAATCGTTAATTTCTCCAAAACTAAAGAAGCACAAACAAAACTTTTTCGCAGCACAAAACAGCACAAACGAAGCACAAACGACTGACATAGTTTTTGTGTAGGTTTGCGTTTGATGGGGCGACTTGACGCAGGTGAGAATAGCTCCTCATGTGTGGCTGTTTACATCCACGTAATGGTTCGGGGTGAAGCTGCAGATTAGCGATAGTGACTCTACTTCCTATGCACTTTATCACCGAACTTCTGTGCATTAAATCTGAAATATTGCACCACATTTCACAAATAATAATAATAATAACACAGTTTTGACTTGCATCTAAACTAGAAGTGCAGAGCTCTGAACTTTGAAACACTTAAGATTCTCAGACAGGAAACAGCTGACACAAAATGCGTCATAGAGCAGCCTGTGCTCTGCATCCACATCCCGCTGCAGACTTTGAGACAGAAGAATCTCCTCGTGTCTGTGGTGTGCACTTTTGTTGCGTGTTTAAACATCGTTTTTAGTGTGTGGCGGCTTTTAGTCAGGCATTTCAGGAAGAATAGGCTAAACATGAAGGGGTTAAAGGTGCACCGTTTGTAACTTCTCTGAGGGTCCATTACTTGCTTGTCTCCATGTTACTGGTTTGCTGTTCCATGGGGAATAGCAGGGGACTTTTCCAGGTCAAGTTACAGGTCAGATCTGTGCAGAAAGACCTTGCATACTGAATGAACATAACTTAATAATCATCAAACTTTATTACAGACTCTTGGTCCAGAGTTTAAAATGATACAATGAACAAACACACACTCCAGAACACAATATTCACAACAAACTGCAGCACCAGCGCCTCCGCAGTTCAGATGGCACCTCATGGTGCTGAGTGCACCACGAGGTGCCATCCAAACTGTCATTCGTGCCATTTGTTAGGCTCATAATAATGCTGTCCTCACAGTCATTAAGGCGACAGATAAATCTGTGCATTAAACAGTGCATATTTGCATGAAAAGTTCTTAATAAATATAATATACATTCATGTGAAAAAGTCTGGGCCTCCTGCTCATTTTCAAGATTTTCCTTTATAAATCATTGGTTGTTCAGATCAGCAATTTCAGTTAAATATATCATATAGCAGACAAACACAGTGATATTTGAGAAGTGAAATGAAGTTTATAGGATTTACAGAAAGTGTGCAATAATTACTTAAACAAAACAGAAAAATTACATCAATATTTAGTAGATCCTCCTTTTGCAGAAATAACAGCCTCTAAACACTTCCTATAGCTTCCGATGAGGGTCTGGATTCTGGTTGAAGGTATTTTTGACTGTTCTTCTTTACAAAACATCTCCAGTTCAGTCCAGTTTGATGGAGCCCGAGCATGGACAGCCCGCTTTAAATCGCACCACAGATTTTCAGTAATATTCAGGTCTGGGGACTGAGATGGCCATTCCTGAACATTGTACTTGTTCCTCTGCATGATCTGCCGTAGCAGAATTTGAGCAGTGTTTAGGATTGTTGTCCTGTTGAAGTATCCAGCCCTGGTGCAACTTCAACTTTGTCACTGATTCTTGAACATTGTTAGTTATTCTTCAACTTTAACAAGATTTCCAGTCCCTGCACTGGCCACACAGGCCCACAGCCTGATGGAACCACCACCAAATTTTACTGTGGGTAACAAGTGTTTGTCTTGGAATGCTGTGCTCTTCTTTCACCCTGCACACCGCCCTTTGTTATGTCCAAATAACTCAATTTTAGTTTCATCAGTCCACAGCACATTATTCCAAAATGAAGCTGGTTTGTCCAAATGTGCTTTAGCAGAGCTCAAGCGACTCTGTTTGTGGCATGTGCACAGAAAAGGCTTCTATCGCATTCCTCTCCCATACAGCATCTTCTTGTGCAAAGTGCGCCGTGACACCATCTGCAGCAAGATCATGTTGTCCGTGTGTGGAGCTGGTCTGTGGGTTGAGTTTGACTGTTTTCACCATCCTTCACCTCTGCTTATCTGAGGTTTTTCTTGGCCTGCCACTCCAGGCCTTAACTAGAACTGTGCCTGTGGTCTTCCATTTCCTCACTATGTTCCTCACAGTGGAAACTGACAGCTGGAATTTCTGAGGTTTTCGTATCCTTCCCCTAAACCATGATGTTGAAAGATCTTTGTTTTCAGGTCATTTGATAGTTGTTTTGAGGCTCCCATGATGCCATTCTTCAGAGAAGATGCAAAGAGGAGAACAACTTGCAACTGGCCCCTTAAATCCCCTTTCTCCTGATCGGCCTCACCTGTGTATGTAGGCCAAGGGTCAATGAGCTGAACAAACTAATTTTGTGTTCCAATAATTAGTGCTAAAGGTATTAAAATCAATAAAACAACAAGGGTGTCCAAATGTATGCACATGCCTACTTTTGTTTAAGTAATTATTGCACACTTTCTGTAAATCCTTCATTTCACTTCTCAAATATCACTGTGTTTGTCTGCTATATGATATATTTAACTGAAATTGCTGATCCGAACAACCAATAATTTATAAAGGAAAATCTTGAAAATGATCAGGGGGCCCAGACTTTTTCAAAACGACTGTATGTTTAACCATCGAAGACCTACGACATCGTATACTATACCGAGGAATATGTTTTCTATAACCACGCAGAACTTTCTAACCGTAAAAGGCAGAAACTTACTTTTTCCCCTCTGAAAGTGCAGACATAGAGGGTTCTGTACATTTCTGCGGCTTTATCCTACGTCACACTCACGCTGTGTGATGACGTGAGCAAAACTTTGTTTTCCCCAAACTCATGCGCTCCGTCTATTTTGATCGAGCCAAACTTTGCCACAGAGTGAAGTGATCTAAGATGGTCGACTTCTCTGACTGTGTGTGTTTATAACGAGTGAAAAAGTCGCTCTAAGTGGAGTTAATTCTCACATAAATGGAAAATTACACATCTTGGTGTGTGTAATTGTGCATCTCTTTCTATTTTTATTTGAAATGTTTATTTCATTCAAAATGAACAAATCCAAATGTAATAAACGCCCTGGAAATGCAGAAGTGCTGTGGCTCTGGCCCTGGACCTGACAGGAGCTGTTTCCAGGACTGGACCAGAAAAGTAATGGAGCGATTACACTTTTTTTGTTTTCAGGGCAATAAGGAGATTTTTATTTACTTACAGACTTGATATTTTGCATTTTTGTAGCTAAAGCCCAAAATTAAACATTTTTTATGTCCAAAAAGTTGTTTATACATGTTTGCTGTGTGTTTTGTATAAAAGAGTGGGAATTTTATTTTTTTTTATTAGTTTTTTTTCATCTCTATTTCTGGTCCTGGAGCATTTATCACAGCCTCATGACACAACTACAGCAGCACATTGTGAAATAACAGACTGTACTGAAAAAAGGATGTAGAACACTTCATTATAGGGTAAAAGGGGCAGTTTTAAAAGCAAAATTTTAAAAGAAAAAAATCCAGACGAGGAGAAATGTACTAAAATTGCCCTTAGGCCTTCGGGGGTTAATACCATACTGTGGAATATTACAGGAAAAGCATGCAGACTTGCAAATGGTTAACTTTCATGCACCTTTAAAGATCATTAAAAACATTTTAAAAGGGAAGCGTGCAGTCACTCATCACTCAAACACCACATTCCTACAAAGGCAAGGCGGGCGGAGTGTGTTTTCCATTGACAAAGCAGCAGCGTGCACGGGTTAAGGCTGGGATAGAACCTCTAAATTTACGGCTTGAGGGTCACTGACTGTGTTTCTACACCACTCAAACTTCCAACTCCACTTAAAACCTTTAGTCACTTACAAAAGCCCATAACGGAACAAGCACAAGAGGTTGAATAAATGCTTCAAGGACCAAAATGAAGCTGTTTACAAGTAGTTTTCAGTTCAAGTAACTCACCCGGCGTCATTGTAAACTGCTAAAGCTAAACAGATGCTAGAAATCAGAGATGCAACAATGATAATGGAGTCAGACTATTGCTTTCTATTGCATTGGGTTTGGAATAAAACTACCCATAAACCTGCAGTCTGGAGTAAATTAGAGTTGGACTTGTTTTGCGTTTTGTCATTGATGTGAAATACAACAGAGTGAGTCAAGAATGTCCGTGTCTTTAATAAGAACGGATCAGCTTTATTGATCCCACAACAATGACATGTTCAGTGAGATATTTGTGATCTGCTCTGTTCGTGTTGCTCAATTTTCCATGACTCCAAACATATTTTATTTATTTCATTTTAATGTCTTGGTCCAGCACTTGCGAGGTAGTCTTTACTTCACTGTGTCATGAGCATGTTATATAATTATTATTGTGTTGCCAAGACGTCAGTAAAGGTTTTAATGGGATTGTGCAATGTGCTTTGGTTGGCAGTTATAGCTTATTACCACTCGTAGGCTGTTTATGGTATATTATATTATTTGTACTTTGGTTTAATCAGGGAGAGTGGTCATCCGCAGAAGGCTGAGTGGGTAGGTTCTGGGTTCGATTCCCAGGCACCTGTGTGGATTTCGTTTTTCTTTGTGTCTGGGTGGGTTTTCTCTGAGCTTTCTGGTTCCCCCCACCCAAAACATGCCCTATTGGTGGTCTTCAGATTGTAAAATGTGATGATTCTCCCAGATTACATGGATAACCTTGTACTTTAAATCCAAATGAACAAATTCACCTTCAAATGATACTCAGAAATGTTGAATCTGATCATTTCTATTAGTGACGAGACCCAAGATCTCACTGTATTACGACAAAAATCTGCATTTTAACAAACATAATTTCAGCTGCCCTCCATCTGCATTAAATAATATTAAACTACAGAATGTTGTGCTGCCATCTGAAACCCGATAATAGGTGCATTTTTCCAGATAAAGAAGTCCTGATCAAGCTGAGCGCGAGATCTTGGGATAATAAAGTGTAACCTTGATCTAAGGTAATAAATTCTTATATAGTAGAGACACTGTTGATGATTGGTGCAGTCGCTTTCGTCAGCTAGTTCCAGGGCACCGATAGTTACAGAAAAATGCTAAACAGATGAGTTATTGTCAAGTTTAACACAGAACAACTTCATTCTGAAATGTAAAATGCACTTTGAGACTTCTTAATGTTGGTAAATGGTCACATTTTTATAGAGCACTTTTCCACCTCCAAGGTACTTTCACATCAAGAAACCACACACCCACACATTCTTACACCAGTGTACAGTCGTGGCCAGAAGTTTTGAGAATGACACAAATATTACGTTTCACAGGCTTCACAGGTGCTGCTTCAGGGTTTTTAGGTGTTTTCTCACATGTTTTTATGGTTTACTGAAATAAAATTACAAGCATTTCCGAGGTATCAAAAGATTTTATTGACAATTACACTGAGTTCATGCAACAAGTCAGTATTTGTAGTGTTGACTTCTTTTTCAAGACCTCTGCAGCTGTTAATCAACTTCTGGACCAAATCCTGACTGATGCCGTCCATTCTTGCATAATCAACACTTTGAGTTTGTCAGAATGTGTGGGTTTTTTTTGTTCACTCGCCTCTTGAAGACTGACCACAAGTTCTCAATGGGACGTTTCATGACCATGGACCTAAAATCCATTTAGTTATTACGTGCTCTTTATGGCGAGATGCTCCATCCTGCTGGAAAAGGCTTTGTGCATCACCAAACTGCTCTGGGACGGTTGGGGGAAGTTGTTCTCGGACGACGTTCTGGTGCCAAAATTAATATTTGTGTCATTCTCAAAACTTTTGGCCACGACTGTATGTGCTGCTGACCGCTTGGCCTGGTAAGCCCTGTAAATGGATCTCAATGGGTCTTTACCTGGTTAAATAAAGGTTAAATAAAATAAATAAAATGCAGACACTGAGGGTGAGGTGGGGACTCATCTGTGTGATCTGGGCACCAACAAACCTGTGGATCTGACTTCTCTACCAATGATGTTTATGTCGAGAGCGGGATTCGAACCGTCGAACCGCCAACCCTCGGGTCAGACAAACATACTGTCCACCACCGGCTGTTCTTATTTGGCAAAGTGGGTGAATTGTCCTGCCTAAGGACACAACAACAGTATATGTACTATCATCATCATACTATCGAATCATTTACCTCGGAACATTAGACAGCAAACCACTGCTTTTAGCTTCAAAAGGAAACTTAAAATGCATCATCTTAAACAAATGATGTGATGTGAAATAGTCTGTATGAACTGTATGAATTTAAATCTGTGATTAATATGTTAAAGTGACGCACTACAGTGTTACTCTTGTTGTTGTGTTTTTTGAGATTGTATTTAATCTGTAGCTAATGACAAATGTTGTACATCATGGTTTTATGTGTATAAGTTTTGCTTTTGAATTGTAATACTGCAAATTTAAATGGACCCCAGGAAGAGGAGCTCATGCAGTCGCTGCTGAAGCTAATGGGGATCTAATAAACAATAAACAATAAACTAGAGCCATAGCTGCCCCACTGTGGCACCTGCTACACCAGTCGCCCATCCAAGGACTCACCAGGCCCAACTCGCTCTAAACTGGAAGGAAATGGAGAGACCCAAAACAAACCAGTGGATTAAATTAAAAATCCAGCAATTTGGCAATAGAGAAGTTGAGCGACATATCTAAAGGAAAACTTGAGGACTTTAAAGACATTTGGTTGCCCTTTTTGTGCATTGTGAAGAATTTTGACATGTAGAGATCTTTGTTCAAGCTGAGTGAGCTGTGTGTCTGGGGATGGGGGCAGGGTTTGATGCAGGTGAGTGTCATTTTATGTTTCAATATGTAAAATCTTAATAAAAACATTTGTGGGAAAAAAAACAACAACAAAAAAACAAAACAAAAAGTAAGCCAAACCCTGCTTAGCTCCTGAGATTAGACGAGCTCGGGCTAGAGCCAACCCTGCATAAAAATCCTGTTTGAGATAATAATCTGTTTAGCTTGTCTCTTATGTTGTATTACATCATCACCACAATCCCGCGCTGACACCTGTCCAAAATCTGAGAAGGTGTAACTCTCCCACGTTTAAGAAAAAGAAATGCAAGACCTGACCTGTAGCAGTGGATACAGGCTGTCGATGAAACACCACCTCATTATTATGTGCTGTCTGCTATTTGTGTTGTACCTGCACCTAATTTACTGTCTTAAAGGTTTTATATTACACAAAACTGACTCTTGTGAGCCCTGTTATACTGTTGTTACCTCCAAAAAACATACCTAGAGTTGTGTTTTGTTTCATTCACACATGTTTAAGTCATCCTTTAAGATAAGATAGGACTTTATTGATCTCACAGTGGAGAAATTCAACAGTCACAGTAGCTCCAGGACAGTTTAGTGCAAAAAAAGGGGGGGAAAGTGTGATGCAACCAAGATAAACAATAATAAAAATAGAAATAATAATAAAAATAATAATATAAAGTGAATAAATATATGTACAAAATTTACAAAGAGAATTGAAATATAAATACTATATATATAAAATAAAGAAAGTACAAAAACAGTGCAGTTGTCACAGTCCAGTAGTGGCACAGACATGATTATTGCACAGAGGAGTTGTACAGTCTGACCGCGGTGGGGATGAATGATCTGCGGTAGCTCCTTCCTGCACTGAGGGAGTCTCAGATGGTCTCAGCTCCTCCACAGTCTGGTGCAGGGGGTGAGAGGTGTTGTCCATGATGGATGTAAGTTTGGACAACACTCTCCTTTCAGCCACCTCCTCGACAGAGTCCAGGGGACAGCCCAGGACAGAGCCCTCCTGACCAGCCTGTTCAGTCTTTTCCTGTCCCGTTCAGCGCTGCCTGGGGCCCAGCAGACCACCGCGTAGAGGAGAGCAGAGGCTACCACAGAATCATAGAAAGTCCCGAGCAGGGGCCTGCACACACCAAAGGACCTCAGGCTCCTCAGAAGGTGGAGGCGACTCTGGCCCTTCTTGTACAGGGCATTGGAGTTATGGGACCAGTCCAGTTTATTGTTGAGGTGAACACCCAGGTACTTGAAGCTGTCCACAGTCTCACTGTCCTGCCCCTGGATGTTCCCTGGTGCATGAGGGGGTGTCCTTCTCCTGAAGTCGATCACCATCTCTTTGGTCTTGCTGGTGTTAAGGTGCAGGTGGTTGCACCCACACCAGTCCACAAAATTTTATTGTTAATCGCTGTCCATCTCCAAAGCTCAAAATGCTTAATTCAATAGAGATTCCAAATTATTCTAGTGAAGGTGTGTGGAGTGTTTTATTTGAGACACACTGCAAAAAAAAATCCCGTAGTTTTTACGGAAAAAAACTGGCAGCTGGGGTTACCAGAACAATTCCGTAAAATGTACAACAAAACTGTAATTGGCTTTACTGAATAACATGTAAATTTTACAGTTTAAACCCGGACAAAACACACTGAAGTTCTGTCATATTAGCATGGACACTATGCAATTATAACAAAAGTCCACTGTGTTATATACTGGTGTAAAATTTACCAAACAACCTGCAAATTTTTGAGCTTGATGCTTGATTTCCTTTCCATTGTTGACTTCTTTGCGTTGGGGTGAGGATTTCTGCATCATGCCAGTCAATAGCTGGGCTGTGACTGTTGCTGGAAGAGGTTGAGGATGATGTTGGTGAAAGGAGAGAAGTCTGAGGGGATGAAGAAGGTCCTGTTGAGTCTGAGGAACAAGATGAAGAACCTTCCTGGACACTGAGTGAACTTTTACCATCCTGGATAGGGCCTTTAAAACACACAAAAACACAAAAGATTATTACACACATACTGTATCTCAGATCAATCTTATATTTCTGTAACATTGACTGCATCATACTTACATTCTGCCTTCCATGCAGCCAAAGCTTTCCGTGCTTGAACAGGTCGTAACACTGACAACAAATCTGCCTCTGTTATATACTGCAAGTCAGAGGATGTCTCTACCGTCCGGGATATTAGTGTTTCCACTAACATGTCTTTTGCCACATCAGACAAACTAGGTAGGACCTCACAGATGGCATCTTGTAGAAATGCCATTTCTGCATGATAAGGAAAAGACAAAGAAAAACAATCATACATTCAGCCAATTTATACAACGACTTGCATACTTGAGGTTGAGGTTGGTGTGTGTCTGATGGCATGCATTCGGACATGCCATCTACAGTGGAGTGTGTGTGGATTTTCACTGTGACAACACACTGTGCTTTAATGGAATGACTCGGTGCCCATTGATGATGCATGACTTTAGGGGATAGAAATCTACCAAATCAGTGATGTTAAGGCAAAGCAATTGTGCATTCTGTTTTGTTACAGAGTACAGGTGGTATTCCTTGTGATACTCAGATGTATACATGTCCAACACAAAATAAACAGCTGCATCATGGTGTATTAAAATTACAACAAGCTCTCCAAACTCCATGGACTCATCATTTTTTGCAACAAGGAAATCCTCCTTCTTATATGATGTGCCTTTGTATTGAATCTCTGTGGAGACACATGTATCACTTTCTAAAAAGCCAAAATCTGCGACAGCGTGCCTAATTGTATCACTGTAAAGATTTGGAACAAAAATGCAACTGTTTTTCACCTGTAACATTTGATTGCATCCTAGTTCGGCTGACAGATATGCCTGAAACATTTGATGTCTTTCAGACATCTTTTGAAATATGCATGTTTGCTTTCAAACCTCATTGTCCATACTCTGATAAGTGGGCCAAATTTTAAAATTAGTGCAGGATAATGACGCAAGTAATGATGTTTTGGCTTTAGTTGACTCTCAGGAAACAAAAGCTTCCTTGAATCCAAATACTTTTGTATTGTGATGTCAAGATAAGCTACCTGTGGCAAGGAAATCTTCTGAGCACAAACCAAATCAACAACATCTTTAAGCTGTAGCGTCAACTGCCACACATCATCATTTGGATTTTGCACCTTGTCACCAATCAGCACAGGCAACAACCTCAAAAAATTCCAGTTTTGCACAGCCTGACCTGACAGTTTGGATGCATCAGAGTTGACACAGCATGGCTTTGTGAGGGCATCAGATCCTTTGTATTTGAACTGTTTGATGCGCCTATTCAGAAGTGAGTGAGTAAACCATTTCTTTGTTTTTATGAAATATTTCAAGAAGAGTGAAACATCATAGGATAAGACGCCCTCAAATAAGTCATGACCCAAGCAAGGTGGAAGACCAGGCCGGCATACATGAAAGGATTCCAAGTTATTAAAAACTGAATTCACCTTAATTCCTTTGACTTCTTGGATGCCTTCTGCTTGGAGGTGCCCAAGAGCTGCCTCGTAATTCTCAGGGTTGCGCTGTGGACCACAAACATTTGGATCATGATTAAACTCATGTCGAGTAATTTCACAGTACCTGCAAAAGTACTTAGATGTACTGAAGCACGTGTTTCTCATGAATGTCTCATTCAAATTATGAGGCAACTCCTCAAGTGTAGTATTCTCTGGGGCTAAGTTTTGAGAAGCATCATGGAATATATCACAGGACTGCAGTGTAACCTCTTTATAGATATCGCTGATGTTACTCGGTGAACAGTCCCTGTGTTTCCTGGACATATGAGCAGTAAAGGATGACTTTAAAGTAAAAGTCCTTTTACAGCCTGTTACTGGACATACCACTGGTCTCCCCTCCACCAGATGCTCTTTTAAGTGAGACAGAAGTTCTTTAACGGTCTGAAATTGGCGCGCGCACAGTGGAATACCACAGGACAAATTTGAAACAATAGCTGAGGTACCAGAAAGAGCGGGCTCATTGTGATAGCGATAAAAATGGCCCTTAAACGCGGAATATGTGCAAAATGTTTGTTTGCAACCGGCGACTTCACACTTAAAAACACAACGGGGTTCATTCCTGTGGATTCTACAGTGCAGCACATAACCTTTTAAAGTCTCTAAACTTCGGTTACAAAAACGGCAGACAATCATATTAGCTAACTCTCATTTTAGCTTATCTTTAAACCGTGACAACTAATATTCGCCTACATCAACTGACGAGCACGTTGACAAACTTAGTACCTAAAATACATACTTACTACGTTATGTGGTAAATTGACAAATGCAACTCAATCGTCCATCTTCAATTAAATAAATTTTGTTGCGGGCATGCTGGAACAAGTACCTGTATGCAGCGTGGGATGGAAATTGAACGATGACGTTTTCTGGTAACCCAACACATCCGGGAACTTAGGTCTCACCTTGGCACCGAGTCTACAGCAACCAAAAGACTACAGAAAAAGGAAGATATTTTTCTTACCACTTGTCCAGGCACATAACTCTGCACGGGTCCTCTTCAGTGTGTTGGCTTAGGGTGTTTTGCTTCTCCTAAGTTCATTTCTTTAACAGTTCAAATGGTAACCTTTCAGGTCGAAAGTGACATGATTAATTCCATCATAAATGGACAATTAATAATGTTCATAGCTGGCTGTCTATCGACCACATGCACACTCTCATGTGCCCATCAAGACCACTGACTTTGCTCCAAGTGATTCTAGAGCGCTGCGGAGCTGCTCCAAGTTGACATCTCGCGAGCTCTCACACGCACTGACAGGAAAATTCTTGAGAAGCCTAGGCGGCATTTAATAGCCTAGCATCTTGGCCAAAAGACGCTCTTAATTTTTTGTTTAGTGGCTTTGAATAATGCCGCACGTCTTTCTTTACGCTCGTTTTTAAAATCATGTGCATGCACGTTGTAGCTGAATATAGGCCTATTGGGCTAAAGCTGTAATGAGGCTGTCACGGGTTCGTTCGGACAAAATAGAAGAAAAAATGATGGCGCAGTCGGATACTTTTCTTAAGTTGATTTTTCCTTTATTCGCACCACCGCCCAATGTGCAAAGTGCAAATATTTACAGTGAAACACGTCAAACAAAAAGAAAGTATTTACAATAGAGCTCACAGCAGCCAGCACCCACATAGTCAGGCCAAGGACAGACAGCCCAATGTGCAAAGCTCTCCCTTATATACCCCTTAGCCCCTCCCCTTTGGGCTAACTAATTAACACAGTGGGGTATTTAAGTTTGAAATCAATGCCCAATTGTAACTATTATAATAAAACATCTGTAGTTTGACATAATAATGAAAATACTTGAATAACCCCCCATATGGTATGACTTCATTATTTAATAAACTCAAGAAAACAGAATAAACCCACAAATTAACCCTAATGGTAAAGTCCGGGGTCATGTGGCCCCCTTTGCGCGCCACTATGCGCTATTTATCGCACAACCAGGAAGCGCCCCGGTTTGGCCCCTGAACCAGAGAGCAGCGCGGAGACAGCGAAGGTAAGAAGAGTCTGTGGACCCGTAGGCGCCAAGTGTGCACCCTCGAACGCACTAGGGGGGGGGGGACAGAGTCCAAGCAGTGGGGAAACAGTTTATAAGAAGTCCTGTGGGTCACAGTTTGTACCGGAGCTTGGCTCCGAAAAACCAGGGGAAATGAGCCGCGCGCTCCGCTAGCTAAGGCGCACTCTCGGGCCGAGAGAGAGGCGCCGGTCGGGGGAACCGACGGGCAGCTACAGGTGCTCCGTCACAGAGGCAATGACGGAAAGGTCCGTAACTGTTTCCTACAGGTTGTAGGCTATATTTTGTTTAAACAGCGTTGAGCGTTAAAGTCACTACTTTTTGAGTTGTTTTTGCATTTCATGAGGATGACGTGACCATGCCTGACCGTTCAAAAGTTGTAGGCCATGTTTTTGCAATAGTGTTTGTTTTTCAAAATAATATCAATTTTTTCAACCAAAAAATTATGTTTCAAAAACATAATTTTCATTTTAAATTTACTGTTAAATGTAGTTTACGGCTTTAGTAAATTACACTGTAAAATAAACAGTGTTTCATTGTAATTCCATTTACAGATTTTTAATGTAGTGATTTTACATAATTTCACTGTTATTTTCACAGACATTTTTTACAGTGCAAGAACGCAGCGTAAATAAGCAGGTTTGTATGTTAAACACGTATGAATGAAACAAAATACAACTTCATGTGTGTCTGTGATGAGGAAACAACACCACAGACCCCTTAAAAATGTGAAAAATGTGAAAAACAGAAACTAGTTGATTTTAAATTTGCAAATGGTACAAAGTCTCACTTACCTCATACTTTATTATCTGTCCCACAGAGTCACTTTTGACCTCAAGAGCTGCTTATACAAAACATCTGTAGTCCGGCAAGACATGTTGTGCTCAAATACAAAATCTTGTATTAGGTAGAGGATTTACGAAGTTATCAGGTTACATGTTTTTTAATGAATGATTTTGTTATTAAAGTGAAGTTAGAAAGAGAAAGAACCAGGGAATAGAGAGTATGTGGTTGTATATATATGTTGAGCACTACAGCAGAGTCAGTGCATTTCCAAAACCTCTTAATTTATTCCTCTTATGTCCAAGTTAAAGGTGCACTGTCTAACTTTTCTGGTAGGTGGTCTGCCACAAGATTGTTTCCATTAAGATATTCTTGCTTTTCCTGAAAGGTTTCACAGCATGGCATTAAACTTATCTATGATGTATTTATTCAACTACAGGTCAAAATACTTGCATTCCCACAGGGAGGGAGCTCACCTCTCCACAGATATGAGCTGTAACTTGGCCTGGAGGCATTGTGGACTTGCCTTGATGGAAACACATCCATTTAAAGAGGAACTGAGGCACATTTGAAGCTAAAGTCCGTTGCTAGAGGTGGTCGAATACTGTCAGAAGCCAAAAACGGCACAGATCAGTGTTTTCTCGGCAGAGATCTCGCTGTTGCAGTGAGTCTGTCAAGGTAACAAACTTGGCTAAGGTAGTGAATTGGGCAAGTTCTTAACTAGCACATAAAACGCCAATTTGCGCAGTGAAGCTTAATACCACTTTCTAACCCATCTTACAACAACCACGAGTCTAACAAACCAAACTCTCTGCTAACTCACTCATTAGTGGTCTGGAAAGTCATAAAACAACTTTATCAGCAGCTTTAGCCTTACCTTTGTTGATTTCCCACTGTGCATTGCAAAACCCAAAAAAGACTTGATTGTCGACTCCAGCGGCGGCGAGTGGCCCGTAGCCGCCAGAAGCAACAAGTGAGAATCGACTACTGACGGTGAAGAACAATAGAAACTGAGAGTTGTTAAAAGAAAATGGTTCTTTTTTTTTTCTTTTCAAAAAAACATAATTCACTCGTAAATAAATGGGATTAGAAACAACACCGGCGATCAAGTCTTTTGGGCTTTCGCATGCGCAGTGGGAAATCAACAAGGTAAGACTAAGGCTCCTTATAAAGTTGTTTTATAACGTTTTCAGACACTAATGAGTGAGCCAGGCAGAGCGTTTTGTTTGTTAGACTTGTGGCTATGTTAGATGAGTTAGAAAGTGGTGTTAAGTTTCTTCAGTGTGAAGCAAACTGGCGTTTTCGTGGAAGTTAAGAACTTCAATACACTAGACTCAGACTCACTGCAACAGCGAGATCTCTGCCCAGAAAACACTGATCTGTGCCGTTTTTTGGCTTCTGACAGAATTTGACCACCTCTAGTAATGGACTTTAGCTTCAAATGTGCCCGAGTTCCCCTTTAAAGCCATACTGTGGGACATTCTAGACAAAGCAGTAACATTTCCATGAAAGCAGGTGGTAGACCCGCCACTAGAAAGTTACTTATTGCACCTTTAACATATTGTGACTGTAGCTTTTAAGATATGCAAACTTTGAATATCAGGCGTTTTGTTTATGATAAAAACCCATAATACTTAACACCATTTTCTATTCATTTAAACCTTCTTAATTCACATATGATCGCTGTGACATTCCCCTGTGGTGATTACAGGAATTTGTTGTTTACTCATCACTTGTTCCGACCATTCTCCTCACATTCTTCACATGCAGTAGACAAACAAGCGCGTCTGATGACCTATTTCCACAAGGTCTCTGGTTGAAAGTGACTCTCCCCCTTGTCATCACGTTTTTGTGGTTACCCGTAAAGAGTTAACAAGTACAGAGGAATGCAGGCCAATTACACCGAATCAGCAAACAAAGAGAAAGTTAGTCTGAACATTTTTCCATTTAGTCACATCAAATTAGAGCCATTATGTGGAAAAATAAGGGTTAATGAACCACATTCTGACAAATGACTTGATTCATGGGTATTTAGCATAAGTGTTGCAAAATCAAAGTATTTCACAACGCTTTCGCAACTTCTGAATTATGGATTATCTCTTTTGCCTTGTTTGAAATGTCCCACAGTATGGCTTAAAATGTGTCTTGCACTTGTGGCGTAACCTGCTTGTCTCCATGGAGATAGAGATGTGTAATGTTAAAGGTCCTATATTACACAAAATGGATTCTTGTGATCTTTTAGCCATGTTATTACGATGTTATCTCATAAAAAACAAACCCGGAGTTGCGTTTTGTTTCATTCACACATGTTTAACACACAAACCCTGCAGATTTAGAGTGAGTTACAAGTATATTTGAGGAAGAAACAACATTATAACATAATCAGAAAAACAGAGCGTTACATGGTAGGCCTTTAAAGCATTTCAGAAACTTAAAAATAATTGTTTTTTTTTAAGTTAGTGCAGTCAACAAGTCAAAACATGAAGCTATACCTTCACTTTCACTATTGGAAAGTCCCTTGTACCATAAAAGATAAGAGCTTTGGTGCCATCGCGGTGGATGTGAATTGTTAAATGTCAATAATCTGACATCAAGCGTGTTGAGCAATGAATACATATTACTCATGCGCTTTTATTGGCTGTGGCAGCACGGTTAAAAGTCTGGCCTGAAAGATGATTATTACTCGAACACACGTGGTAAAGGTTAATTCAGGATAACTAAAGTTGTCATTCAGGTTTAAATGTTTATTAGACGTCATTGAAAGTGCCTGATAATACTTGTAAGGATCAGTTTCATCTTGTTGTTCATCAGAATTTCATGTCACTGATATAATGTTGTGAATTTGTACTTATTGTGAGAAAATAACTGTAAAAACGTTATAATCTTATCTCACGGAGCCAATAGACAGTGCAAGGAAGTGGACTAAGGCCGTGTGACGTCACCCATAGTGTTCAACTCCAGTCAAATGAAGCTCACCGAGGCTAGCAGTGAGAGGAGTGAATTTGGAGTTCAGTTTCGTATTAGGAGTAAGAGTTCATTTGCAGACAGAGTGAAATAAATACAGCAGGATCACGTAGAGCGGGTTGCAGAGAGAGAGGAGTGATGTTTTCTCATTACAAAGTGAACCGGAGCCAAAAACACGTCCATGTTCACTTTCAGTTTTCCTTATCTTTGTCCATTTATATGTACAGTCTACGATTGAGCCCATATCTTAAATGTAACACTCCTTTTCAGCAGTTTAATTGAAAAAAAAAAGTCTCTGGTATAGCCCAAAGGCTGATAAATATGACGTGTCTTTGAGCAACACACATAAACTGTTGTGTCAGTGTGACTAATTGTGATTAATGCAAAGATAATCATCATTTTAAATATCACCAGTTGTATTTTGTTTCATTCACACATGTTTAACACACAGATCCTGCATATTTACGCCGAGTCTGTTCTTTGTGATGTTATTTTAGTAATACAGGAAGTGCTCCACTGTGTTTTTAAACTCCATGCACCTTCACTGAAATCACTTAGATCAGGGGTGTCAAACTCATTTTGGTCCGGGGGCCGTATGCAGCCTACTTTGATCCCAAAAGGGCCGGATCAGAAAACTCAGTTCTCTCTTCAAGTTATTGTATTTTTCTCCGTGTCTCGTAGTGGTGTTTAAGATTATATTCTTCGAGCAACGCCACTTGTTCCAAACACACTGAGCACAGATTTCCCATTCACCTCTGTCAACAAATAAGAATTAGACTATTTTTCTTGGGAAATCCTAAACTCAGCATCTGCTTTTTTCATTTTTTGACATTTTGCTGATGAGGGTCACGGTCGACAGTCAAAACGATCGTCCTTTAAGAGCGTTTGGAAAGAGGAAAGTCTTCATTTGTGCTGCTCTGGTGGGAGTCGCAACGTACAGAAATGCCGGAGACGCTGCTATGCTAAACGGTGCAGAAAATTAACAGAAAAATCTGAAAATTTTAAGTATTTTAATAGAAAAATCAGCCGAGGGCCAGATTAAAGGTCTTGGAGGGCCGGATCTGGCCCCCGGGCCGCATGTTTGACATATGTGACTTAGATGATTTCAGCCCTGGAATTGCCCGTGTCTAACGAACTAAAGGTAAAACGTAGCTAATAACTTCAAAACTACAACATGACAAGGTGGAGCAGAGCATTTTGAGCTTTGGATAAAGAATAACTCGAGCATGTGTGAATGAAACGAAACACAACCCCAGGTATGTTTTTGATGAGGTAATAACATAATAACATGTCCTCAAGTTCAAAGCAGAGTCATTTTCATTCATTTCATTTTTAAAAATTTATTTCATTCACGAAAGATGAATACAAAATAATTATGCGCACGTATTAATGTGAAAGAAAAGAAGCAGAAAGAAGTGTAATATCTGCCCCCTTTTTACACTTTTATAGCAACTTATTTATGAATCAGTTTTGTGTAAATCAGTTCATTATAATTATATCTTTACTTTTCTGATTTTAATATTCTTATTTTTTTCTATAGCTCTATTTCTTCTACCGGTCAGCTGCATGTCTTTAATGACAATAAAAATAATTCTGATTTTGAATATAGATCTTATGTTTCACCGCTAATATCTTTAATGTATTTTGTAGTAAGAGCTTCCCAGCCAAGTCAATTTCTCCTGTGTGTGTAATAATAGTGTATCTTATCTTACTCTACAGTGCCCTGTGCCCTGCTGGCTCACAAGTTCCTGGAGCTCAGTGTCAGTGCCTCTTCCCGAACATGTTCGGACTGTTCTCATCATGAATCATGTTGTTTACACTCTCCCTGCGGCCGGATCACCCAGGCAGGAAGCTACTATTGTCCTTAAACTTTCACTGATCTACTCCCACATGGCAAAAAAAACAAAATTAGACTTAAAATTACTTCATAATATCGAGTAGTTTTGGCTAAGATGTATTTACGTGATGAACCTAGATACTTTTACTTTATTTCAGAATCAGAAAAGGTCGCCATAGTCAGTGGCATTTGTAGTGGCACTGCAGTTTTTCTGTGGAGTCATATATATCGTCTTGCATGGATAGGCATGATATAATATGATGATGTTAAGGGGATAAGTATATGATGCAAGTCTTGAATGTGTGGCCCGCACTGACTGTGAAATAACTGAAATTGTGCAATATTCTGGACTGTGCAAATAACTGTGCAATGAGTTGAGTGTGCAAAATACTTTCTACTGTTTGGCCCTTTTGTAAAACATCCCTATATCTGTACGCTAAGGTGCACTGTCCCTATCAAATGAATAGAAAACAGATAAAAAATCTAATTAAAAAAATAAGCAAACTAGGAACTTGCTGCATAGATATAGTGCAACATAATTTGTGAATAATAAGAGTCTATGAACTATGATAAAAATAAAGTCATGCATAAAAATAATGTGTTGATAATCAAGGGGTTAAGGCCCACATTAGACTATTTCTGAATTCTGTTATAATGTTGTTTCCTCATCACAAACAGACCTGGAGTTGTGTTTTATTTCATTCGTACATGGTTGACACACAAACCCTGCAGATTTAGGCCGAGTTCTGCTCTCAAACAGAAAAGACTCTGTTCCACCTTGTGATGTCATGTGGGAATACAGGAAGTGCTTCACTGTGTTTTTAATCCATACACCTTCATTGCAACGATTTGCTTGATTTCAGCCCAGGGATTGACCATCTTTACTGAACTAAAGTTAAAAAGTAGCTGCTAACACTTCATAATAAACTATTTCTTCATTATCACTTAAATTCATGCTTTATTAAGACTACTTATTTACTATAAAATTCTACCCCAACTTTTCCAATGCATCAAAATTAGATTAATATTCTGAATTCAAGTCATTTTAAGCAAGACTGTAATACAAGACATTGAAATTTTGCAGTATGTGAATTGCTCTTTCACTTGGATTCCTCCTGAATGTGGAAATTCCAAAGAACGCTCCCTCCGCGCAGGATTGGCTTGACGGGAAACAGCCATGAATCTGGGAAAACCCAGCCCTGCTTGTATAAAAGGGGATGCAGCTCGTAGCATAGCATCACTCCTCTCTCACTGGTGTAAGAAGAACTATATCCTCCTCTACCCAGCAGCCTGTGCTCTTGTCAAACATGTATGTTCCAGTGAGAGGACTTGCATTTTTCCTGGTTGCCTTGGCTGGTATTTGGGTTCAGATCTATGAAGGTAAGCTTTAAAGTCTTTATAGCACTTTTTTGAACTTTATAAGGATGCAATAGTATTTAAAATAACACGTTGCTATTTTGTTTTTGTAGCCCAGAATATCCAAATCCGTTGCACTTGTCCACAAACTGTAAAATTTGCAGTCAACATAACAGACTTTGAAGTGATAGAGAAACGATCGGGCTGTGACAAAACTGAACTTGTGTAAGTAAAGCAACACGTTTACAATTCTGAACAAATCTTTTACGAATGCAGTAGTTTTTGAGCATAGTTTTGACGATACCTTTTTGCATTGTTTTTAGTGTCACAGTCGGTACCGGTTACAACTCGACTGTTAAACGCTGCCTTGACCCAGTGGGAAGGTTGGCCAAAGCTTTCTTCAAATGTTGGGAAAAGTAAGTCATTTCATACTTTATTTAAAATGTTAAATGTGTTAAATGCAGCTTTCTTAAAACTAACCAGTTCTGCACATTTGAAATATTTAGTTTACAAACTTAAATATGGCGTTATTTTAGCTCCTATTTAGCTACTAAATCCAGCAAAATAGGATTCAAGTATATTCTCATACTTGGATTTACAAGGAAAGGGTTATCTGGTTCAAAATCATCATAAATTTAACTTGTTTTATGGATGACTTGTTGTTTATCCCATAATACATAAAATTTGAGCATAAAGTAAACATAGATAAATGGTTTAGTTGTTATTGCTTCTATAATTAAGTGTAATGCCAACCGCTTGCTAATTGATTGCAGCGCCCTTGAGGAAATCTTTCATGTTTTTTTTTTCCTTGGCATTTATGAATTGCTGGATCTACGTTGCAAACCACTTACGGGCTTTTAGATTTGCTTCTGGATTGAAAATATTTGCAGGAAACTGAGCCAAAAATCTGTTTAAAAGCCAACCCAAAACCGCTATCAGTTTTCAGTAAACACATAACTCACGTGTTAACACTGAAATCACTCCTGTCTAAGACTCCAGATGTTTCCGATTATGAATCCCTGGCCTAACCCTCACTTTCCCTCTCTTTCTCTTTTTTTTGTTTTTAGTAGAAACAGGAATGAAAGCCGTAAGCACGAGTGCATTGAACGAAAGAAGAGGACAGAGCAGTGACTGTACAGGGGGTGATGGGAGAAAGATGATCCAGGATGAGGGGCCCTTTTTGGGGGGTGATGAATCCGGAAGAGAGTCCTGAAGTCGGGGGAAGAGGTCTGGATAAGGGCCGCTTTGGGACAGGACCAGAGGGAGGCTCGTTGGAGGACAATGATTAACATCTGGAGCAGTAAAAACAGAGAAAGATATGTTTGAATAGCAGCCAGTCCGTGCGTGAAGGCTACACGTTGAAATGCACTGTAATGTAGTAAGGAATATAGTTATTTATGAAAGCTATTTATTGTCAAATATTTTATGCGGTTTAAGCAAAAACAGCACTGTAAATACGTTTTTGTGATAAAATGTTATGAGTTTTCAATAGAGAGCCAATGTAAACAATGTATTTCATTTAATTTTTTACTTTTCAGACTAGCTCTAACCACTCTTTTTTTAATACATAGATTTTATTATGAATAGATTTGTCTTTAAAGAGTGTATTTGTTACTGCAAACTGTACTGTTGTGTTTTCCATAAGCAGGGAAAGTTACACTATGTCATTAGACCAAGTAGCAGCTGGTCTGCAGTATTTGCCCACACGTTTGTCTTAATGTCATGTAACTGAATGTGGCCATTTTATTTTTGTACCCAGGCATTCTTTGTAATAAAACTGGTCTTGAGACAACTCATTTTCAAGTTTTTTATGTTTCATTCACGCACTGTATTTTTCGGCAATGTTAAACTAAATCAAGTGGAATACTCAGCAAGCATTATTGGTGCCTGATGTGCTGCTCCAAGTCTGGGAAAACAAAGAAAGTTGCAACAGGAAGGGCATTTGGGGCAAAAGTTAATCAACAAATTAAAGAGAAAACACACACACACACACACATTCAAATCAAGCTGATCAAACCCATCCATTTCATTTAAAGGTGCACTATGTAACTTTTTGGCTACCAGCTCGTCTCCAGGGACATACGCAAATACTTATCTGATGCTACCAGGTTTATGGCAATAATATTTTTCATCATATCTGAAGAATTAAAACATCTGGAATTGAATAAATACACACAAAAGCTACAGAGTGGAACATTCCAGCTAAAGCAATAATATCCAATCTGGCAAACCCCTCTCTGCCCTGAAAAGTTGCATAGTGCACCTTACAACAGTTGCATTTGGATTAGAAAATTGTGTGTGGGGCTATAATGTTTTTTTCTCACCCATTTTCAACTATAAAAATAAACAGCTTGTCTGACAGAGGTCAGACGGGGTGAAACTCAGTTGTGTCTGATTAAATTAAATTTAGATCAACGTAAATTTCTGCCAATTAATGACGGCAAATAACATCACATCTGAGCGTGCATCAAAGTTGTTTTCATTTTTATCTCACAGTTTTTGGTTAGAAAATAACTGTACGAATCGCTTGCAGCTGCCTCTTTTAATCCCAGTTACTTTTAATGAGTTTTGTGAGTTAATTCGCACAGCCGAACATTTAGCCTACACCTAAATAAACTAAATCAAACCGCACCGCACCACAGCTGGTCTGCTCGGTCCGGTGTGACTTTGTAGAGAGAAACGGCGAGAAGATTGTTTTCAGACCGGTTGTTTTCTTGTGTGGAGAGACCGAGGAGTTTTGCATGATCACAATGAAACACTGTCCATTAGAAATATGGTCCCAGCTGTGGGGAGCAGCTGCACAGGCTGGAGAACAGTGAAATACCTCCACCACCACGGCTGCTGCTGACAGGAGGCGACAACGTGGATTTAAAGTTCCACAGAAAAACAAGAGCGAGAAGGAGAGAATTTACTTGGCAATAAATGAGAGTGTGGGAACTTTTAAATAGGTTTAGACCTGCTTTAGACCTGGTTTAGACTCAGTTTAGACCCGATTTAGACCTGGTTTAGTCCCAATTTAGTCCTTGCTCAGTCCTGGTATAACCCTGGGTTTGATTTGATTCAGTCTTGGTTTAGACCTGGATTAGTCCTGGTTTAGTCCTTGTTTAGACTCAGTTTAGACTCGATTTAGACATGGTTTAGTCCCAGTTTAGACCTGGTTTTGACCTTATTATGTCCTTGTGTAGACCTGGTTTAGTCCTGGTTCAGTCCTGGTTTAGACCTGGTTTTGACCTTATTATGTCCTTGTGTAGACCTGGTTTAGTCCTAGTTTAGACCTGGTTTTGAACTTTTTCTGTCCTTGTGGAGACCTGCTTCAGTCTTTGTTTATACCTGGTTTAGTCCTGGTTTAGTCTGGCTCAGTGCTGGTTTAGTTGTGGTTTAGTCCTGGTTCAGTCCTGGTTTAGTCCTGGCTTAATCCTGGTATAGATTTGGTTTAGTCCTGGTTTAGACCTGGTTTAGTCCTGGTCGCTGTACTGCCTTGAGATGCCTGACCTCATCTGATCTCTGAAGTTAAGCAGAGTTGGGCCTGATTAGTTCAGGGACGGGAGACACTGGGAATATCCGGTGCTGAGGTGGGGTTAGGTTTGGGTTTGAGTCACACTCAAAGGTTGCGTGACATTTCTGAAGACATCGCTGCATAAAGCACAGTCACACATCACTTTAATTTATTTCATTATGTTAATTTCCTACAGACTGATCCTAAAACTGACCCTGACTTTAACCTTAACATAACAACAAACCACAAAAATTCATATTGTGAATAATGTAAAGTAAAATGCAGATTTATGTTGTAATTAGTGCTGTCAAATGATTAATTTTTTTAATCAGATTAATCACACTTTAGAATTTTGATTAATCACGATTAATCGCAGTTAATTATTCTTCAAAAATGCAATTTATTATCAAAAAGTTATATTTATTATATTATTCACATTTTTCTGTCGCTGGTAGTTTTGTTTACAACACTGCCACGGGTGCACTCGGCTTGTTGTTGGTACAAGCAGCGTCGTTGCTGCCGCTGAATCAAACCCTTGTTTTGCTTTAAGATGGTGTTTTAAACTTGTTGTGTTTCTGTGGAAAGAGAGTTCATCACTGCAATATCTGCAAACTACCTTAGTTTGATCCAAAGTCGTGGATGGACAGACCTGATCACTGACCTAATAACCTGCGCCGTCTTTCAGGTCCATTCACACTTTCCATAGAGGAGCATGTGAGTTCAAAATAAATTGTGTGATTAATCTGTGTTAAAAAAATAACAAAAAACAAAAACATTAGTATGATATTTCTTTGTGACTAATCTCATCTGTTAATGCGTTAGCGTTGACAGCCCTAGTTTTAATACAAGTTATACGAGTTCTTGGGTGTAGTCAATAATCAAATCATCATCAACACTTTGGTTATATCATATGATCAAAGGGAATTCTGGGGCATGTATTTTTCTGTTTAACTGCACAGTCCGGTTCTTTATCACTACAACAAATGAGCTACTGTTAGCAGGGACTGGCTTCATATAAAACATGAGTAAATGCTCTGAAGGTCCAGTCCAATCCAATCCATTTTACTTATACAGAACATTTCATAAACAGTTTCCAAAGCGCTGCACAAATACAGAGTAAGAACAACAATAGTAAAATAAAAATAAACGCTCAGATTTGATCATACTATTCCTAAAACAATAAAACCATTAAAATCAGATAAGAGCAAAGCCATAGAATCGCATGGTCCATGGACAATCAAACTGTTAGCAGATTTAAAACTATTGAGACTATGGTATAAAAGGATTAAACAACTCAGATCAATGTGTTACGCTGTTTTAACTGCTCCTGGTTGTTTAATCCCGCAGTGTACTCAAGAGGAAATAAATGGCTCTTGACCGTCATCTGAAAGTACGACACATACAGTACGTCACATTTTTGAATCCGAAAACCACAATACAGATCTTAGTCTCTACAATGTGCTGAATATCCGCCCACACTGTTGAGTCTGTCGTACCACTGACACCGGGGGGAGATCCTCCGGGAATAAGACTTTCCATGAGTTTATATGAGATCATAAACTGGACTGCACTCTGGACACAGGGCTGCATTAGCTCTGGGATTTAGAACCATCTGCTGATAATCTATGGCCACATCTGGATAGTTTCAAACTGTTTACAGGTTTTAAAAATAATCACAATTACTCAGGCAAGAATTTGTGCAGAAAAATGGAAGCTTGACTAAACAGAACAGAGTGTTGTTATAGAGCGTTATAGATTAAATACAGCTCTGCATACTTATGTACATGCAGGCTCACATTATCTTTTCAGCAAGACAGTTAAACAAATAACCAGGAGCTGTGTGTTGTTACAGTGGAATTACCATGTTACAAAAATATAAAACAAATGTATTTACTGTATGTGGTCACTGCAGAGAGTATAGCTCATAACTTAATAATAACTTTTACTTCTAAAAAGTATTAACTGCTAACGCATCACATGTTTAGATCACCATGTTACCGTTATTGCTTTGAAAATGCTAAATTCATCAACATATTAAGATTTTTTTTAGAAGTTTCACTTTTGTTTTTGAGTCCCTTCTCTCCATTTGCTCACAGTGTTAAGTCTCGCTCCTTCAGAGATCTATCACAACACAATCCCGTTAATGAAACGACTGCACATCGCATCTGGTTTGTGAAGTTGTAGTGGATTGTTTTGTATCGTGCCTTTGTACATTTATGGAGAATTGTTGTGTGGGAGTATGGATGTCTTAGGCTCGTGGGCTGAGCATTAGACAGAATCTTATAGCAAATGAGAGTTTGAATAGGGCCCAGGAGAGAGGTGTAAAATACTCAAACATGTGTGGATCACGCCTAAAATCTTTTCAGGCATGTTTCTGTTGCAGGTTATAACATGATAAAAAGATAAATAAAATATATAATGAGTATCTACAGCCTGTCAGTCCTGTTTTAGACCTGGTTCAGTCCTGGTTCAGTCCTAATATAGTCCTGGTTACGTCCTGATTTAGACTTTAGACTGAATGACTTCGATTTTCTAACTTTCCATTGACTGGTAATGTATATCCAAACTGCAATTTCAAAATGTAATTTTCAGTTTAAATAAAAGGACTAAAAACATTATTGATATTATTATTGATTATTATTGAATTAGATAGATAGATAGATAGATAGACACAAGACAGTTCACCAACAACATTACAAACAAGATAATTATTATTAACATATTATTATTATTATTGAATTATTGATCGTGATCCTCCATCGAATAAACCCAGATTGTACATTAACCACAGTGTCAATTTACTTTGGCAATACGGTGAAACAATGAATAATAACAGAATATAAATTATAATAAAATAATAACATGAAATAAGAGTTTAAAAAATGGACAACAGGGCATATATCCGGCCATACCGGCTTGTCAAAGCCTGATCCCGTCAGATCTCAGAAGCTAAACTGGGCCGGGCCTGGTTAGTACTTGGATGGGAGACTACTGGGAATTCCAGGTGCCACAGTGATGCACCAGTGGTAAAAAACTGTTGTTGTGTCCTTAGGCAAGGCACATCACCCACATTGCCTAGTATGAAAGTGATGTGTGCATGGCAGGACTCCATTGAAAAAGAGATTAGTAATCTCAATGGGACTTTCCTGGGTAAATAAAGGTTAAAAAAAAAATATCACAATGAGCTCACTCCCCTCTGTATCCGCGATGGCCCTGTTTCATTCTTGGGCCTATTACATTCAAGTCCCATAATACTCAATCCAACCTGCTCCTCCTGATCGATCGGCCTCCCCACCTCCCGCTCGCTGACAGTGATCATTGCTCCGACGCGTCTTGATTTTCCCCATTAACTTTGGCTCCGCAGATAAAGTTTTGCTGCGGGTGCTCTGGTCCTCCGGGGAAATCAGTGCAGACCCGAGGCCCAGATCGGGGCAGGGGATTGTGGGAAAGAAAGAGGAGATCTTGGATAAGGCCAAGACCGGTGAGCTTGTAGACCCTCTGGCTGTGGAGTGGCAGGGCATTTGAGCATGCACACAACACAACACGGTGCACACAAATAAACGGGAGTGCTTAATCGACAGGAGAGAGGCGCAGGGCCACAGTGATTGTATTGTATTATTTGTAGTGTTAACTGGATAACAATGGTCTGATATAGGATAATAATTTCTGTTGTGCAATTTAGATTTAGAAAAGTTGAATTTGCATGTTACAAAAATAAAAATCCTAATACTATACATGCCTGTGCTAATGTAATAATAACATAAAGGTTCTATATTACACAAAATGGATTCTTGTGAGCTTTAAGCCATGTTATCTCATCAAAAACACACACCCAGAGAAGTGTTTTGTTTCATTCACACAAGTTTGAGTAACTCTTTTATTAGTCTGTTACATCCACAAAGCTCAAAATCCTCAGATCCACCTTGTTTACTGTTTATTGTTTATTGTTTATTAGATTCCCATTAGCTTCAGCAGCGACTGCGTCAGCTCCTCTTCCTGGGGTCCATTTAAATTTGCAGTATTACAATTCAAAAGCAAAACCATAATTTACAACATTTGTCATTAGCTACAGATTAAATACAATCTAAAAAAAAACACACACAACAACAACAGTAACACTGCAGTGCGTCACTTTAACATATGAATCACAGATTTAAATTCATACAGTTCATACAGACTATTTCACATCACATCACATCATTTGTTTAAGGTAATGCATTTTAAGTTTCCTGTTGAAGCTAAAAGCAGTGGTTTGTTCTCTAATGTTCTGAGGTAAATGGCTCCAAGCTTCACTGTTCTCTGGCTCTGACTAGTTTTACATTTTGGCAGAGTGAAACAGTGTCCTTCTGAAGGCCTTGTAGAGTAACTGTGAGTATGTTCACTGAATGGCAGGTTTTGGTAGAACATCGATGGTGTCTGAGTTGTAATAACATTTCTTAAAAAGTTTGTTTTTGCAGACAACCATCGATCTTTCACCCAAAGCCACGAGAGTAGCTCATGCATTTTGATAACACTTGTTCTTGACGCACATTTTAGAGCAACACGCACAGCTTTGTTTTGCACTAACTGTAGTTTCCTCATATTATTCACTGAAGAATTTGACCAAACAACTGCACAATAATCCAAATGAGACAGAACGAGGCTTTGAATAACATATGGGATGAGCTGTTTAGTCAAGTATTTGGAACATCTTTTTTATCATTGCTAGACTCCGACCCATTTTTGAGACCACGCTGTTCACCTTGTGATGTCATGCAGCGGCAGTTTTCAAGTTAACAGTTTAGTATAAGATTGGCAAACTTCTCAGAATAATTCATGGTTTTTCTTCACTTCCGGGTGTAACTCTCTAGATGAAGGCTCACTGTAACTGGAATCTGAATAATATAAAACACAAAATCATGTTGCAATAAAATGTATTTACCAAACATTACATTACTCAGCATCAGCTTGTTATTTACCTTGTGTTACCTCTCTCTAGCAACATTTTTTAATAACTTATTATCAAAAAGTGGGCCATATTATGCAATTTTCTGATCTGTTCTATTTCCTGTTGTTTCCTCATAAAAAAACACACCAGTTGTGTTTCATTCACACATCTTAACACACAAACCCTGCTTATTTAGACTGAGCTCTTCTCTCAGACAGAAAACATCATGTCCCACCTTGTGATGTCATGTGGTAATACAGGAAGTGCTCCATTGTGTTTTTGAACTCCACACACCTTCAGTGGAATCATTTGTATAATATAACGTGGAACAGAACATTTTGAGCTCTGGAGACATAAACAGACTAATAATTAAGGGTTACTCAACTGTGTGTGTGAAACAAAACACAACAGGTATTATATAACATTATAACGTGGCTAAAAGCTCTTAAGAGTCCATTTTGAGTAATATAGGAACTTTAAACACATTTTTAAAGAAAGAAAGAACATTTACTAACTACCCTGACTGAATTACTCCATCTTCGAGAGAAAGATTTATGGTCCGTAACAAACATACAATAAAATGATAAACATTCTAAAAGTATTTTGCAACAAAACAAACATGGTGGGAGAAATTATTTAAACATTTCAAAATCACTGAAACAAAACTTGTGGGAAAATAAATTTACTATGAGTTGGACAGACCACAGACCACCCTCCTCTCAAACATAAGGAGTGTTGGCTCTTCAGGCGAGTACAGCACCAAAGTTTGACACATTTCTAAATATGGTAATAGCTGCTTCCTTTTCCTGCCCAGGGCTCCAAATAACCCACCGCACTCAGGGAAACATATCGTATTTTATTATATGTGGTTGGAGATGCTGAAATGAACACAGAAGGTTTGACTTCCTGTCTGTCCTCGGGGCCAATAGCATGTAACACTTCTCACATAATAACAAGAGTAATAGCTCCACCTCACACCTCTGCATGTAGCGTTGTAATTATCATACAGTATTGGTCTACTAACTCTGTGTGTGCCAACTCCAGCCAACATCCTGAAAGCAGAACATGCAGAGAAAACCTATAAAGTGGAGAATGTATTATATTAAAAAGCTGCTTGAGGCAAATCAGTGAAATGTACTGAAATTTAGCATAGCAGGGTATATCACTAACACGCATGAACAGCTGCTGGGTTTTGGGTTGTCAGTGTCCAAAGTGGAAAACTGTCTTTTATCTCTCAGTAATTCGTCTAACGACCTGAAAGTCACCATTTGTATCCCGTTTGCACAAAAGTGTTGTGTCATTTGGCAAGAGCTCTGTAGTATGAATGCAATGAGCTCAGACAAGCCTTGTTTCATCCGTCTTCCCCAGGGCAGCTGTAGCTGGAGAAGTATCTTACCACCAGGTGTACAGTGAATTTAAGAAGTTTTGTTGAACCTGTAAAGTGTATTGTGAAGCAGGGTCCTGGTACAAGGATTAGCTTGGCTTCAATGTCATGTTTTTTCTTTTGTTTAAAATAGTAAATGGTCACATTTTTATACAGTGCTTTTCCACTTTCAAGACACTCAAAGCGCTTTATATCAAGGAACCACATTCACCCATTCACACACCAGAGTAAGCGGACACTAGGGGAAAGGTGGATTAAGAGTCTTTCCCAAGGACACAACATCATTCATCTGTGGGAGCTGGAATCGCACCGCCAACCTGTGGGTCAGTAAATCTGACCGCTCAACCAATGATGTTTATGTCGAGAGCGGGGTTTCAATCAACCGACCAATCAATCAAACTTTATTTATAGAGCGCTTTTCATACAAAAAATGTCCCCCACCAAGCTAAACAGGTGAGCCTTGAGATTACTATCTGTGACATGACTCTTTTTTACTACTAACAGAATCTGGAAACTATACGAACTATCTGGGATCTGGGACACTAACTAGCCTATCTGAGTGGGTCTTGAGATTACTACCTGTGACAGAACTAGCTCTTTTACAACTATCTGATCTGGCACACTTAACTATCTAAACCAGTACACAGAGAAAAAGGAAACAGAGGAAGAAACAAAGTAGCACATAACAACAAAAACACAGTACAGGCATAATGACAAAACATTGCAACCGGGGAGGAGACAGGGAGGTGGATATGGTCCAGTAAACACGCAGCATCCCGATCGTGCAGCCACATGGGCGCTGGATGCAGCAGACCCGCCCACCATGCTGGGAGGGACAAAAAGCTGCAAAGACGTAGCGAAAGTGTAGGTAGGAGGAGAGCACCTCCAGCTCCAGTCGTTCCAGGGCGAGTTGACACCAGCCGGCCCTGGCCAAAGCTGGAGCTGACTGTGGGAGGCCAATAGGTAAGATTGAAGAAGAAGAAGAAGAAGAAGAAGAAGAAGAAGAAGAAGAAGAAGAAGAAGAAGAAGAAGAAGAAGAAGAAGAAGAAGAAGAGTTTGAATCACCAACCTTCAGATCAGTGTTAAGGTTTTGCACATGTGTAAAAAGAACTGAGAAATTAGAAATTCATTGACAAACTCTAAATTAGATTATGTTACGTCAGCTCTTTGTCCAGCACGTGCGCCACTGCTCCAGCTTTACTTCTATGCAGTACTTTGCTAATCCTGGCTCGTAACATGTCTGCATAAAATAATTTTGCAATGAGAAATACTTTTATCTTCCAATACTTTTTACCTGAATACATTACCGCACCTCTGTCAAAGCTTTAATTCTGTCTCTTTTGATCTATCTGTGAACATTCTGCTTCTGTCCTCCTTTCCGTCCTGCTTTGAGCCACTTCCTCCATCTCTCTCTGCTCTGCTTTGTCAGAGCGGCCCTCAAAGCTAACCACTCCACCACTCCATCGCTACATTCAGCACACTCAATCCTGGCAGGCCTTCTCATGTCCACGCCGCCGCCGTAATCATTTGTCAGGCTTTTTGTAATGCTATGTTTAAATATTAACCGATCTGCAACAAGAAAAAAACTCTTTTCTCAAACTCTGCATTTTATTTCCATGATATTACCACTTTGATGTTTATATATAGCTGTGAAGAAAGACACTGTTTCTTTCACTAGCGCTCTGGTTGAAATCAAAGTCTTGCAAGATTCGTCTATATTGTCTCCTCTGTAGTCCGGCATCAGATGGAGAAAACTTTTCGGAAAGCGCAAGCATTGTTCATTGTAATATTTTATTTATGTGGATGGAAACCGCCCAGGCATTGATGTTGATGGAGCTGTCAGACAAAGGCAAAAGTGTAAATTGAGCAAACATGTTTATACGTTGCAATATTTATAAAGCACAGTCAGAGCGCTGCTTTTATCTTAGTGCTTTCATTGTGGTAGCAGAGGCGGGTGGTGAGCGCGGACACAGGCTCGATACGGAATATAAAAGTAAAAACATATTGCTACCGTAGCGGTGCAGAAAAAGGGAAAAAGTCCAACACAAAAATCTGACGTCGTTGACAATGAAAGAGCGCTCATGTGTCAGTCGCTGCTCATGGTTTTATTTTAGGACTAGCGTGTAAGCGAGGCAAGAACAGAACTTTCACACTAGCATGTCAAACTGTGGCTGGTGAGACAAGTCCTTTACATAATGCGCCCAGGCAGGAAAATAGAGTTTTTATGAGCAGGGCTGTTGTACGATGTAAGCAGGCTACGTGAATGCATAGGGCCCCGCAAGTCGCCAGGGGGCCCCAAGGAAAAAAGGGGGGGAAAAACCCAGTAAAAAATCTATATATTTATATCTATATCTAAAAGGAATAAATAATAAACTGATTTGAGGACAGGTTATCTGTACAAGGAATAAATAAATAAACTCAGCTCCTCAGATTTTATTTTCACTTTTTATTTATGACAGTTTGTGACAGTTTGTAAAAGTTAAAATTACAACAGCATTAATAATTAGCCCATTCGATTATTGGAAACTATTTTTGACCTGGATGTTGTCTCCTCTAGGTCAAGTCGCACAATGCTGCAGGTTTTTCAGTGCAATAGAAACATCCCAAATGACAAAACAACAAACAAACAAACAAACAAACAAACAAACATGCTTTTAAGTATTTTTTGGCTAAGGTTGGTTAAGGTTTAAGGCTTACAGAGACAGACACATGACAAGGTTTAAGAATTTGGATTTTGCTTTGATCCAGTCATGTATAAGCCCAACTCTCAAGATACACGTCTACATTTTGAAGTGAAGTTTCACACTTTGCCTGTGGGCAGATAAACAGCCTCTTGGACACCGTTAAAGTCAGCCTGCCGCCGGCCGTCCTGAAGTGACTGGGCTGGAGGCAGTCTGGAGCAAGACACTCAAGTGAATAAAATGAAAAAGTGTCTGCTTTGATAAATGGGTGTACTTTTATAAGGATCAACAGCAACATCCACAAAATACTAATTATTTCATGGGTTAAGCTTCAAACTCGCTAGCAAGGACCACAGCTTCAGAACTGGTGGTTTTCAGATTCTGTGATCATGTCATATATGAGACAGTTTTCCCTACTGATTATATATTGTGTCAAGAAATATCCAAAAGGTGAAATTTGGTCATGAGCTTTGGGTAGTGACCGAAAGGATGAGATCGAGGATACAAGCGGCTGAAATGAGTTTCCTCCGCAGAGTGGCCGGGCGCTCCCTTAGAGATAAGGTGAGGAGCTTGGTCACACGGGAGGAGCTCGGAGTAGAGTCGCTGCTCCTCCACGTCGAGAGGAGCCAGCTGAGGTGGCTGAGGCATCTGTTCTGATGCCTCCTGGACGCCTCCCTCAGGAGGTGTTCCGGACATGTCTCACCGAGAAGACCCAGGACACGCTGGAGGGACTATGTCTCTCGGCTGGCCTGGGAACGCCTCGGGGTCCCTCTAGTGGAACAGGAGGAAGTGCCTGGGGTGAAGGAAGTCTTGGAGTCCCTGCTTAGACTGCCGCTCCCGCGACCCGGCCCTGGATAAGCAGAAGAAAATGGATGGATGGATGAATTTTGAACATGATCATTTCTATTAGTGACTAGACAAGGGTGACTAAACATCCTTATTTACCCAGGACAGTCCTAGATTTAAGTCTTATGTCCCCCGTCCTATTAGATAATCCAAAACCAGTGAGTTATCCCAGTTTTTTTGTTTTTTTACAAGAAAAGTATCCCTATTTTTACCCAACTCAACAGTAAAACCAGGAATATTTTGTGAAAGGTTTTTGTTTAAATATAAAACACAGTGCTTGAAAATGACCAGAAGGCCAAAATGCACTCAAATGCACTGACAGAAGTCTCTCAGCTTATGTGCTGATCCACAAGTGAACTGAAAATGGACCGCTTATGAGCAAAGGATCATGGTCTATGTAGTTCCCCTTTTCATCTGTTGTTGTAACAAACAATACATGTAAAACAGGTTTGTGATTCAACATTTTGTATTGATATATTGATTCGATGTGGTATTATTTTGTGCCTTTTTACGGTATGATAACATGATATTTTGGTTATTTTTACAAAACTATTAACATATGAGCTAATAGGGTTGTAGGCTCAGGTGGTCTGTCTGGAGAAGTGTGTTTGTGGGAGTGTCATTGTGGACTCTGTGTAAATAAAAGATCTCTTCTCAGAGCTGACCGCATCTGGCCTTCTCCGGGTGCCGTCATGCTTGTCATTTTAAGTACGGTCACTGTGGTAACTTTAGTTGCTCTTCTGTACCATCTGTGCACTTCACAAACCTCAGTGAACACAGAATGTACATGACTTAGGAATCTCCTTCAAATGAAACACAATAGTTGAATTAATTATCTGTAAATTAGAAAGTATTTAGTGTGAGATGGGCGTAGTGAAGGAAAGACGTTCAGCAAATTATCTGGCAATTGATCTTGATTCGCAAATACAAAAACCTTGATCATGACGGCAAAGGTTATAATTTAGTGTTTTGGTTCTCTTAAAAATAGCCTCATGAGTCTCTGATTTGGGTTGCCAGTTTCAATGCTGAAATCCCGTTGGTTTAAACCTAAAATGCCTCTCTCTGATCTGAGTGGCCACTACCTAAACCCCAGCACCTACAGCCAATCATAAAATCTTACTTTTAAGCCTTTGAGTGGATTCTGGATGTTCTGAGCTCTCACATGAGGCATGGCCTGTCCGTATACTGAGAATAAAAGAACGGGAACGAGCAGGTTAAGTCACTGACAATACAAGCTCAGTTGTGATTATAGTTCCTTTTTAAAAACAGACTGCAGGCAACTTACCCATTCCTTTAAACTTCTGCACAAAAACATAAAACAAACCTCACAAACAAATAGATAATGACTTCTGAATTTCATTGTTGACTGGAACAATATAGTAATTCTTCTCTAACAAGGCTTAAGGAACATTCATTGTTTAAAATCACCATCACAAACATTTAGTTAGTTATTTTTCACTTTTAGTTACACGGATGGCTGAAGTCATCTGCACCAATCAGAGCCATAATACTCTTCATGCTCTGTAAGCTTTCCATTCGAGTGACTTTTCAGGGATAGTTTTAATCATAGAGGTAATAGGTACAGTGTACACCATGCAAATAATATCTCAATCAAGTAGATGAGATTTCCTTCCAACTGACTAGCCCTGGTCTGAATATGCAGTCTTTGATACAGAAGAGGAGGAAGAGGAGGAAGAGGAGAGGGGGAGCAGGGGGACTTTCTGGTCACTGGTTTGGATCCATTGCTTCAGCAGAGATACGAAAGATGTCCCCCTCCATGACATACGGTAAGACAGAAAAACAACAGGAACTTGAAAATATAAGCTCTGACACTTTCTCTTCACCCTCCACAGCTTTGGGTAAATTTACATCTACTTTACAGGACTGACAGCAGTAAGTAAGAGTAAAAAAGTATTTGGAAAAACTACTACTCAATAAGAATAACTTAAAGAATATCTGTCAGGATGTAACATCTGATTTACAATGGGAAGTTCCTGTATCTGGGAGAACAAAACACAATGAACACAATCTGATATTTGCAAAGGTTATACACAAACATTAGAAAAATTACACAATATCTGAGGGACTGGTGCAGGAAACATAAATGTTCAAATCATTGCATATTGTCAACATAATTTACAGATTTACTCACAATGGGAAGAGTATACCTTTTATTCAGGGGAGAGTATTGTTACTTCCATAAAATATATTACTCAAGTAGCAGTATAAGTATGCTGCTAGAAAAGAAATGAAAAGTACAATTTATTAAAAAAGTTACCAGAGCAAATGTCACTGAGTACTACCTACCTCTGCACAAAACCCATTTAATAAACAAATGCCCCTAAATCTCACTGTGGCGTGTTCCTCTGTTGTGCCTCCAGGGGGCAGTGCTGCTCTGTTTCTCTCCTGCCTCGTATCTCACATGTAGACGGGCTCTTGCTGTGCTCACTGTAGCTGCAGCATACAGTGGTGAATTCATTAACCTTTTCCCTGTCCCATTCAAAAATACACCTCCTTAATACTTTGAACAGTTTAGCCCCAGGTCTTTGGTCCACAATGGAGGTTCAACCACCTATTTGTCGCTATCGAAAAAAAGTCATATCGCATCAGGCGCTTAGTTAGTCAGGAAAGCACTCAGTGTTTTCAAGTCCGAAGCAGAGGTCTATGCTATCGGACAGGCGGTAAATTTGGTCTTAAACTTGTACTCCAGACGTATGATAGGATATTTTACACTTGTGAGAGGGACTTCGTTGGAGATTTGTGTCATGGCGAGCAGTGTAGTGTGATCAGAGGGAAAATTTAAACATAAAGAGCCTGACAGTGTAACAGAGATCAAAACCGCCTTTGTACTGAGGCTGTGCACTGTGTGTGTATGCACCACATTTAAAGGCACAATATGTAACTTTCTGGAGGTGGCACACCAACTGCAGGATTCCATGGAAATAGAAAGTTAAAAGCATACTTTGGAACATTCACCAGGGAAAAAGATATGTTTAATGCCATACTGTAGAAAACACAACATTTCTATGCTATGGAAACAAGTATAGGAGAAGCTTCTCCTCCAGGCCAGACAAGTCAGATTTGTGGAGATGCAAGCCGGCTCAGAGTACACATGTTTTTCAAAGTAATAAACACATAACTTTGCACAGCAAGATGGATTATCGCGATATTTGTAAATTCACAAACAATAGAAATATCTATTAAATGGTGAGGCAGAAATGAGTCCTGCTGAAATAGGCGCTCCTCCATGAGTTTATGGATATAATAACAGGGTGGAGGAGTGAGGGCAGATGGAGACGAGGCTGCAGAACTTCTGTTTCTGTCACAGTCCTTATTGAAGGAGGTAAGCACGGATTCACTGTGTGCTTTAGAGCGGACTTTATTCACTGTTTTTATCGTATGAGTGACATCGGCGCACTTGACAGGGCTTGTATACTAAAGTTGTACATGTGCGCGTACATGAGCTCCGTGCCATGCTTTGGCCCACCTCCTTCAACCAGGCCGAAGTTCCAACTGTGCCCAGGCATGGCACGATTCCACTCACACTGGACAAACGTACCGCGCTTTAGGGGCTACGGTTCTAAAATCCTAGTGTCAGCGCACCCTCACTACCTTAGCCAATCATCATTACTTAGGCAGTTTTCTTGCTCCTCCCCCCTTACCGAAGGGAAAAAAATACACATTGTGTCGGTCTGAGCCAAGTCAGACGGCTTCAATGAGTAGCTTCAGCAATGCACAGTAAGTGTATTGGTAATGGTAATGGTAATGGCGTTGTAATGATAAAAATGTAATTAGTTAGATTACTCGCTTTTGCGAAAAAGTAATGCTGTTAGTAATGGCGTTTATTTTTTCCCATCACTGGTGATTGCACATGAACCAAACAAGGTTGGTGGTTTGATCTCTAGTTGAGCTCTAGTTGCTTTATATTGTTATTTTGTCTTTGGGCAAAGCCACCTTGCTTGCAGTGTTTATGCTGGTCTTTTCTTCATTGCCAAAGCTTTGACCCCATTAGTAAAAAAAAAACACTAAATTACATCTGTACAATGGCACACAAGTGAAAGCAGACATTAGCAGAGCACTAAAGTTTGGAGGAGGGTTAAGGGCATTAAACTAATCAATCTCTATGGAGAGGCGACCTTGATCATACTTCATAAGAATGCATGTTTTTCATGGCATTTTTTAGCAAAACCATAATTAATAAATGCAAGACACATTTAATGTCAAATTGTGGAACACTCAAAGACTATAACATTAACATGGAGACAAATAGACCATAGAAAAGTTACATAGTCCTGCTTTACAGTACAACAAATGAACCATATTTAGGATAACCAGATGAGATTGGCTGAAATTCGGGATGGGTGGGAGGGACACACATCACGATAACTAATAAAATAAAACACTGAGTTTTAATAAATTATTTTGTTTACACACAAAACAGAAGAAAGAAAAAGTAAAAATGTCACTGACAAGTCGGACCGTCCGCACTAAAGATAAATTAATTAGACGTCTGGTCACCCTAATCATATTATTTATTCCAAATGTTCAAAAAAGCATTCTTAGCCATGTGTCACAAATATTACATTACAAGAATAAGTGTGAGTCCTGGAGGCACTATGTAACTAACTGAGCATGCAGCAGCCAGCTAAAATAGATCAAGAAGAATTAAGAGTGTTATTGAAGTCTCCAAAGAGCACAAATCAGGCAAGGATAAAAAAAAAAAAAACCAAGTGACAAGAAAAGCCAAAGTTGGGAAAGTTTGGGGTCTGCGCTAGGACAGTAATAGGGAGGAAGAGTGGAGGGATTTTAATGAGCAGAGGAGACAAGGTGAAGGGTGGAAAGGGCACATGGTCCAAGAGTTTTGATGTGGTATTTAAAGTCCAACAGAAGTTTAACCGCAGATACAAAATGAGAGCACAGCCAATCAAATGTCAGTCATCAGCAGCTACAAGTGTCTGCGCCCTGTTAGCGCAAATGCCAGAGGAAGAGAGTTAGCGTTCAAAGGATGTGCAGACTACGGGTTTTGTACTATATGGTAGGATGGCTTAGGGTTTATTCAAAGACCCTTTAATTTTTGAGTTTGTTAGCAAAAACCTTCTAAATTTTGTGGTAACTATAGACTATAAAAAGGTGGACTAAGGGAGTGTGACGTTATAGGAGGAAATTTGGAGCCGAGTTCCCTATTAGCAACTGATTGATTGACAAAACAGCAAAATAAAAACATGTAGAGCTGATTAATACGGACATTTTAAGATCAAAATAAAGAGCCTGACAGCAGCAGTTATGGAGAGGTGTTGGGGCAGATTTATGAAGCAGGTCAAAAATATGGCACACTTTTCCACAGGTATTTTGCCATAGAAAAGCATTGACCGGAAGTTGCACGACTCAACACTGCGACACTTTCTGCCGTTGTGATAATAGCCTATTGGTGCTGGAGTTGTTGAAGTCGGAAGCGTTCCCATGGTCACTTCCTATTTGGAACGCAGTGGCTAGCGAGTTAGCATTGTCCAATGTGGCAACTGGAGGCAAAGGTGAGATGGAACATAAAGCAATTTTAATGGTGAAATTGGGATTCATCACAATTAATAACACAGAAAATCAGGATGTTTTGAAAAATGACAACTCTTCTGCCCACAGTAAAATTGTGTTTCAAAAAATGGCTTAAAAGGTTCATAATAATTTAATAATAAATATGTCATAACGCATTTGCTATTATTTCAAGCTAAATCTGTTAAAGATAATCACTATGCACCCTAGGTTTTGGTTTACTTACATCTTATTCTGAAGGCCCCAGGAAGTGGTCACAATGCATTATGGGTAACAAGCTAAATTCATTTAGATGAAAAACATTACAGAAAAGCTGCTTGTTTATATCCAAACTGTTCATCATGTGTGTTAAATCTTATCTACACCTACAGAAACAATGGCTGTAAGTTCTAGATGTATTATAAACTCGTTTTTTGGCTCATGTTATTACCAGGAATTAGTCCTGGACCGTGATCATGCTAGCTCAGAGCACTGTGTATTAGCATAGCGCTACCTCTATTCACGTGTATTAACGACCTAATTAGCATATGAAAAGATCGCGAAAATGACAAGACTTGTTAAAGTAGCAGTTTGTGGTGCAAGCTATTTTCTGAAGCATTTCTGTTTTTGTATTACAAAGTTAATGTATATTTTATTTGTTTGTTTTCCAGTTTCACTTGAGCTTTTCACGCCACAATTGTAAAGAATCGTAAGCTGTGTAGAAGACTGTATTGATGGAGCAAGACGCTCAGTTTTTGGCTCAGGAAAACCGAGTTTGGCTTGCTGTTGATCTGCTTTCACATAACAGTACATCAACCACCCAGATACATGTGAGTGATACAGAGCCTGGTTTGAAGACATTTTACATTTGTTTATTTAAGAGTATGACAGATTTTGCTGAAACCAAAATCTCCAGTCAGTAATTTTACTGCACAAATACTTTTGAGGCTAGTCTTTGTATTTTTCACAGCTAACAGACATTTCTACCCTGGATATTCCAGATTGTCACTTATTTTTTGTTATAAGCTATAAAACATTAGCATTTTGATCAGATGTTAAAAAAACATGTTACTTATTTGGCATCCAGGATCTTTAATGGAATTTTGAACATTCTAATGATAGTTTAAAGGGTCTATTAAAAGCGAGAATATATATGCAGTACGTTAATTTCATGAACATAAACGAGACAGATTGTAATAATGGGTATTTTCACACAAATCATTGTGCAAATCATTCATCCAAGGCTTAAAAAAAAACAAGCTACTGTAGTCCTGGTTTAGTTCCCGGTTTAGGTGTAGTGACTGCACAAGTGACAATACAATTTAAATTTCAGTTTTATCTCTTTGCTCCATTGCGGTGACACACACAGAGTGCATACCTATGAATTCAGCAAGGTTGGTGGTTTGATATAGATATATACACTATTACTACTACTACTAGTTCACTTGTGCATGTTAGAGTCAGACAATATTTACACTGTAACGAATCACTGTATCACCATTGGAAGCGATTTGCATCCAGATACATCGTGTCTGGATCACCTGAAATGCTAGTCACATGACTAGGCTGGCGTCATGTTGTCAGGATGTCACGACACCACGACACCACGTGGGCAGTAAAAACAAGGAAATGGACCGCCGTGTCTGAAGTTCCTGTTGTTCTGGAAGTTGCAGGAGCCGTTTTCAAGCCGGGGAAGATGGCAAGCGTGAAAACAGTATTTTCATGGACCGACGCTGTTTCGCGTTTGCCAAGGGTTTGTTTTAACTGTTTTCTGCAATAGCGCCACATGCCCGATTCAGGAACCCTGCGAATCAGGAAGGCACAAGTCACTGTGACGTGGCCCAATAAGGATGGCAACTAGAGCTTCTACATCAGCGTATCAGGGTTTTCACTCGTCCACACAGTGCCAGATCAAATCCGTACTCAGGTGAATAGGTGGGTGCTGGCGGTTCCAAATCGTTCCGTCTCCGGAGCCATTTTCCGTGGGCCTTAGAGTCTCCCAACATGCACAATACTAGTCCTTTGTGGCCACGTCTTAAAAATATCTTTGTACATGTGATAATGAAAAATTAAGTTGTGAATGGCCTGAAATATTGGTTGACCACATGTGCATGGGTTTCATCTACCAATTTAAAGGTGACATTTTGAGGACTTTTGCCCAGTCAAAAAATGTAATCTAGTGTTTCGAATTGTTAATTGTTACGACAACGGTACTAGATTTTCATCACCCTGAAACCCCTGGACAAACAAGTTACTCCAGAGGCAGCCTTTTCTCCTCGCACAATATAAAGCAGGACTAAACATCCATTGTCCTTTTTAAGTTCACCTGAGCTCGCTCCAAACATTACCTCCACAACTCAGCACTCTCCCAGCGGACAAACCCACGGATCTCTGCGGACACTTTAATGGACTTTTCAAGAGGGTTTTTAGTATTAATTTCACAGTTGCATAGCTACAAGAGGATTTAATTTGTTCTGAGTGACTGTGTGAGTTAGTGGAGAAAAGTCCAGTTTTGGAGGCTACGCGGCTAATTGCCTGTGAAATCCTGCGTGCCCATTTCAGACCTGCTCATGATATTTCTGCCTTTTCATCAGTCGTGTTTTCAATGAGGCAGAAGAGAGCCATGTATTGTACTATTGTTACGTGCAGGCTCATTCACTTTATGTTCAAAGTGTCCTCCAACAATAGGTGTACTTATCCACTTATATGTCACGCAGACTAAGCAGCATATTCTCAGCTACTGTGCATCTAGAATTCTCTAAGATACATGTTTTTTTTTGCTTTTTTCTAATACTTGGAAATTTGTTTTGCTAATTGTAACCCACAAAGTGTATCATACACATACAATATTACGCAAAAATGACTCTTTAAGACATTTTAAAACATTGTTACCTCCTCACAAACATACCTGGAGTTGTGTTTTGTTTCATTCAACCCTGCATTATTGGTCTGTCTACATCTCCAAAGCTCAAAATGCTCTGTTCCACGTTGTGATGTCAGTGTAAGTTTTCAAGTTAACAGCTACCTTTTACCTTTAGTTCAGTAAAGATTGGCAATTCCAGAGATGAAATTATCATGGAGTTTAAAAACACAGAGCACTTCCTTTATTATCACGACATCACAAAGTGGAACAGAGACTACAGATACATGTGAGTGATACTGGAGCCTGGTTTGAAGAGTATGGCGCCTTTTGCTGAAACTAAAACCTCAAGTCTTTAATTTTACTGCAGAAATACTTTTGAGGCTAGTCTTTGTATTTTTCACAGCTAACAGACATTTCTATCCTGGATATTCCAAATTGCCACTTATTTTTTGTTATAAGCTATAAGACATTAGCATTTTGATCAGATGTTAAAAAAACACGTTACTTATTTTGCATCCAGGATCTTTAATGGAATTTTGAACATTCTAATGATAGTTTAAAGGGTCTATTAAAAGTGAGAATATATATGCAGTACATTCATTTTATGAACATAAACAAGAGAAATTTTAATAATGGGAAGTTTCACACAAAACTTTATGCAAATCATTCATCCAAGACTTAAAAAAAAAACAAGCTACTGTAGTCCTGGTTTAGTTCCCGGTTTAGGTGTAGTGACTGCACAAGTGACAATACAATTTAAATTTCAGTTTTATCTCTTTGCTCCATTGCGGTGACACACACAGAGTGTATGCCTAAGAATTCAGCAAGGTTGGTGGTTTGATCACAGCTCTGATTGGTGATAGATATATACACTACTACTACTACTAGTTCACTTGTGCATGTTAGAGTCAGACTACATTTACACTGTAACAAATCACTGTATCACCATTGGAAGCGATTTGCATCCAGATACATCGTGTCTAGATCACCTGAAACGCTAGTCACATGACTAGGCTGCCGCCATGTCGTCAGGATGTCACGACACCACGTGGGCAGTAAAAGCAAGGAAGTGGAGCGCTGTGTCTGAAGTTGTCGTAGTTCTATGGAAGTTGCAGCAGCCGATTTCAAGCCGGGGAAGATGGAAAGCCGATGCTGTTTCGCGTTTGCCAAGGATTTGTTTTAACTGTTTTCCGCAATAACGTTGCATGCCCGATTCAGGAACCCAGCAAATCAGAAAGGCGCAAGTCACGGTGATGTGGTCCAATAAGGACAACAACTAGAGCTACTATGTCAACGTATCAGGGTTTTCACTTGTCCACACAGCACCGGGTCAGATCCGTGCTCAGGTGAATACGTAGGAGCTGGCGGCTCCAATTCCGTTGGACCCGAATACGTACTAGTGTAGATGGGGCCAGAGTGTTTTCTGTTTTAGAGAAGAACACAGCCTAAATATGCAGGGTTTGTGTGTTAAAGGGATAGCTCAGGTTTTTTTTTTTTACATGAATCTGTATGGCATCCCTGTCAGCGTCCGATGAGTTCTTGCCCAGTTTGGTGCTGATGAAAGTGGTCCGGCAAGTTGGCTGGGGTCACGAAAATAAAGCGTTTTTCTTCTCAAAACAATATGTGTTCAAATGAGTGATACATTTGTGTCACAAAACGTGAACCATGAAAAAGTCAGACCTCATAATCACTTGATACTATTTTCTCTGTGGTCACATCAATGCGCGCTACACTGTGCACTGTGGAGTGGGTAAGACTGTTTTAGTGGCAGGCTAACTGGCTGCTGACATGTGCTACCCTAGCACCAGCGACCTCTCCAAATATAAGGACTGGACGGAATATTAAAAAAGTGTCTCCACACGTCTCCAACATTCTGGCTCACTACAAAATGACGCCCTATTTGCCCTGGGGCGGCAGTAGCTCATTTGGTAAGAGTGTTTGTCCACTGATTCGAAGGTTGGCAGTTCAAATCCCGCTTTCGACATAAACATCATTGGTGAGCGGTCAGGTCCACTGATTGGTGTGATTCCAGCTCCCACAGGTGAATGCTGTCGTTGTGTCCTTGGGCAAGACACTTAGCCCACCTCGCCCCCAGTGTCTGCGTACACTGGTGTATGAATATGAATGGGTGAGTGGTCCCTTGTTGTAAAGCGCTTTGAGTGCCTTGAAAGGTAGAAAAGCGCTATAAAAATGTGACCAAAATTCCAAACTGTCCCTTTAAATATGTGAAAGTGTGCCACCAACCCCCAAACTGGAGCAGTGGCAGAAGATCCCAGGAAAAACAACAAACATCTCAGTCCAGAGAAACAATAAAGATACTGTGCAGAACACAAGCTTCCCAGGCCTCTCTCTCTCATAATATTCACACAATATTCAGTTTCATACATATCTATGCATTAACTAATTTAATCATCCTGAATGAGGGATTAAACAGTAATACAGAATTTAATTTATGCCACTGACAGGAAAAAGAAAAAATAAAATACAAAAAACTCCCCCAAAGAAAACCCACAAAAGAAACTTCCCCTCTGAAATTACTGTTCCATCTATCATGTATTTATGTATGTAACTCGATATAGTAATTCTTGTGGTCTATTTCTAAGTAACTTGTTCACAGCAGCCACTTCCTCCTAATTCATATGGGACGTGTTACCTGTTGCCAGGGCACCAGGCACACGCACACACACACACGCATACACGCACGCAGACATATCGCAGTAGGTCTGAGCTGATTAGTGGATACACACATTGCTTCTCAATGAGCTTCAGCACAAACTCTGGTCCCGGGGCAGAGCATTCGTCTCCCCGCTGATAGCCATCTTGTTTAACTGCTCCAGAAACGCTACAGGCCAGAGCTAATACATAGAGGGCACTTCAGTCTGTCACAGATGTGTTTAATGATACTGTGTAGTGGACTATAGGGGGAGCTGTGCAGCCGGTTTGGGTCATTCAAAATAATATGTTATATACTTCAATAACTATATGTTACACGTTTGATTAATGGTCACCTCCTTGAGAATTTCTGATCTTGTATGATCCTGAAAGCTAAGCATGGTCGGACATGATTAGCACTAAGATACAAGGATGTGAGACTGGCAAAACTGGCTCAAGTGCATAAGGCCGTTGTGGTCATTGGCAAGACACTTCACCCACCTTGACTGTGAATGTGCTGTGTGAGTGTGAGTGATTGGTGGTGGTCGGAGCTGCGGATACAGAAGTAACTCACCATCAAGTGTGGAGTGCATGAATAAAGCATGGAACTATAAAGGTGATTTGTGTGTCTGGAAACGTGCTACATAAGACTAATGGAACCAACCAACTGGCTCACTAAGTAAATATACTTTTACCAGTTGTCTTTGTACAGCTGACTTTTGCAGTTGCCCTTGCTTTGACATGTTTGTAGAAATTGTCCAGCAAGAAAATCCACCACTGTTGAGCATTGTGAGTCTTTTATACTAACCAACCATATAAAAATACACAGCAATTTGCACACATATCAATTAAACATTACATGCACATTTACCTCATTCTCAAAGACACCCCCAGTAGAAGTATTGACGTGTGAGGAATTAAACATCTGTCCTGAGTGCTTCTATGGGATGGTTCTTCTGACAGGGCGCTCCCATCTGCACCACTGTGGACAGCCCTCACTAGCGCACTCTACAGGACAGGACTCAAATTGGCCACAAGAGAACGCTCTAATTAAGGGTGTGGCTGCCCCATCCTTCAGAGTCTGCTGCTGTCAGATACAAGCAGAACAGAGCCACACAGAGTCCTTCTTTTAGTATTGAGTGATGGAGATAAGGAGCTAAAAATGTTCACTTTCAAAATGTCTGTACATTTTGTTTTGGGGAGAAAAATAATCCTACATTAAATAAGATTGGTTGACTGTTATTCAATTTTTAATTTAATGAAGTTTATATTTTTTTTTCCCTGGTTGGTCATGGGCAGCAAATGGCATATTGTTACCTATACTGTTGTCTCAGTTTTGATTAGACTACCGGGAATAAAAGTGAACTCTAAATATCAAAGTAAGTAATAACTACAAAAACTTCAATTCAATTAAGATTCTTCTAACTCATCACAATGGATGTACACAGGAAATAACATGCATCCATCTTGTGAAATAACATTCATGGGTTTGTTTAAGTTTCCAATTAAAGGTGCATTTTTGAGGACTTTTGAGCTTTCAAACTATTGTAATGGCCGTGAGTCAAAATATTATATCCTCTAAATGAGGAAAAGTTCACAAAAAACTTCAAATTAGGAAGGAATTGTTTGCCTAAAATCTATGAAAATATATAATGCCTGACTAAGATGACTCTCAGTTCAAACTAAATCCATTACTGAACCCTTAGGAGCCCAAACAAATGACTGGACTCTGTGAAGCTAAGGCTCTGGAGCTTTGGCCTCTGCTGTCCTCTAACTGTCTCTGTACTGTCTTTTTCTACATAGAGGTAAGTCAGATTTAAAATTCTGCCTACATTTTCTGGGGTAAATATAAGGATACCACCTGCAGAGGGGTTCATAGGGGGTCAGGTGCTATGAGGATTGGGCAGCAAACTGCCCCCACGACCCAGCCGAATTAAGCGGGAGAAGATGGATGGATGGAAATAAGGATAGGCATGTAGACTTGGCCTGGTACTGTTCTAGTCCTGGTCTAGTCCCAGTCCCAATTTTGATTGGAACCCACCCTGAAATAATTCATGAAACAAGCTTTTAAATTGCTGAGAAACATGAATATCTTTAAAACACATAATTTTTTCCAGTAAATGTGTATTTTTAAACCTGAAATCCTCATTGTTTCACTACTAACTTCTAAGACCATCTAAAAAGTGGTTTCCAATCTCTGTAGTTTTGATTTTCTTCATAATTTGGTTTCACAAGTTGTTTACTTGAAATTGTGCTCATGTTAAAAGTCTTTTCTTTCTTTTCAGGCTTTCGGACCTGCTGCACCAGGCGTTAAAAGAGAATCCAGCGGTTTTTTGGAACCCGGCTCTTATTTGGCCACTTGGAGCCTCCACGCTTGGCTGTCAGACCCGCTGCAAACGGCTCTTGGATTTACAGGCCTCCTCTGACTGTTTTTTTGATTGTGCATTTGTAAACTAACATTTCTTTTCAGGCTCTCGGACCGGCCGCACCAGGCGTTAAAAGAGGATCTGGCGGTTATTTGCAATCCGGCTCTTATTTGGCCATTTGGACCGGCCGCAAATGGCTCTCTGACCGGCGGTTAATTGGAACCCGGCTCTTATTTGGTCATCTGGTCTTTATTGGGTAAGATTTTGTTTTATTTGGATATCATAGACGAGCCTAAATGTTTAAAATATAATGCACATGCTTCCATATAATATCAAATATACAAACTATAGATTGTGCAGTGTCTAATCTCAGGGTCTGGTCTGATTCTGGTCTGGTTCCTGTTTTGTCCAGTTCTAGTCCTGGTCTAGTCTCAGTCCCAATTTTGATTGGAACCCACCCTGAAATAATTCATGAAACAAGCTTTTAATTTGCTGAGAAACATGAATATCTTTAAAACACATAATTTTTTTCCAGTAAATGTGTATTTTGTATCCTGAAATCCTCGTTGTTTCACTACTATATTTTAACAGCATCTAAAAAGTTGTTTCCAATCTCTGTAGTTTTGATTTTCTTCATAATTTGGTTTCACAAGTTGTTAGTTGTTTAAATGAAATTGGACTGTGCTCATGGTAAAAGTTTTTTTTTTTCTTTTCAGGCTTTCAGACCTGCTGCACCAGGCGCTAAAAGAGGATCTGGCGGTTATTCGCAAACCGGCTCTTATTTGGCCATTTGGACCGGCCGAAAATGGCTCTCAGACCGGCGGTTAATTGGAACCCGGCTGTTATTTGGTCATCTGGTCTTTATTGGGTAAGATTTTGTTTTATTTGAATATCATAGACTTTCCTAAATGTTTAAAATATAATGCACATGCTTCCATATAATATCAAATACACAAACTATAGATTGTGCAGTGTCTAATCTCAGGGTCTGGTCTGATGCTGGTCTGGTTCCTGTTATGTCCGGTTTATTAAGTATACTAAGTTACACATTCTAAGACCATGCTGTGAAAAGTAAAGATTTTCAATGATGGTGCATGGTTAGAAAAGGCAGTAAAATTAAAGTTTTGGGCATTTGATTTTTCACACTAAGTTCAGCCCAAATACTAAACATTTAAATCAATACAATCTGATTCCCATACATTTTAATGCAGGGTTTCATCGACCAATCAGAAAGCATTCCATAAGATTCAATAAGATAAACAAGAGCTCCTCCAGCGGGGCAAAATACGCCCGTACTTTGAATTATTGGAGATAGAATTAAGTTAGAATTTGTCAAACCTAGTTAAAGATGAATTGTTGGTGCAGTTTGGAAGTTTGACATTCCTGGGTGAGACGGTTGTCGAGTTAGAGCGCGGACAAGAAATTGTCCACAGACGGATGGACGGACGGATGGATAATCAATAGGGAAATCTGGCTCTTGCAGTAGGATTATGAGTATGACATCATCACATTCTAGAATCGGAATTCCACCAATCAGATTTCAGCAACAGAACTTAAAGACACTACAAAGCTTTAATGTGTCAAAGCTCAAAGAAGCAGAGAATGTGGGTTGTTCTCGCTTTCAGCAGCAGAACATTTGAGAAGAGAGTTCAGATCTACGGCACGTAACATAAAAGGACAGAGATGGAAGATAAAAAGACAGAGATGGAAAGAGGCTTCACTTCCACTGTGAGAGGGCACAGAGACAGACATGTCTCTGTGTAAAGATATCCATTTTCAAATACAAAACCAAACATGAACACTGTGTTCGAGGAATTGAGGAGGGAGCAGAAGTTGTGCGATGCTTTGCTCAACGTGGCCGGCGTGCAATTCCCAGCACACAAACTGGTTCTGTGTAGCTGCAGCACATACTTTAAAAGCCTCTTCACTGACTGGTCCAGCCCTGACTGCCAGGTGTTTGAGATCTCCAGTGTGTCAGCTGATATCATGAAGATTATCCTGGACTACTGCTACACCGGGGTGGTGCACATCACCCAGGAAAACCTCCAGGAGCTCTTTATAGCTGCTGACTACTTAGATGTGAGCGGCATTACCGAAGTCTGCTGTCAGGTCATGAAGGAGCAAATGTCCCCCAGTAACTGCATCACTGTATGGGGTATCTCAAACAAGTACTACTACCCCCAGCTGAGGAAACAAGCCTTCTTATACGTCCTGAAGCATTTCAAGAGGTGGTGACCAGCTCTGAAGAGTTCTTCCAGCTCTCCAGGGAAGACCTGTGTTCAGTCATTGATGATGATCGGCTGAACGTGAAGGAGGAGACCACCGTGTTAGTGGCAGTCATCAGATGGATTTTACATGCTCCTGAGGAAAGGAACCACTACTTGGCCGACCTCCTACTAAAAGTCCGTCTGGGTCTGATCCATGTTGATGACTTCACTCAGTGCATGATTAGATATAACCTGTCCCACTACATTCATAACTGGAAGATTGTGGAGGAGAAGATCATAAAGGTGATGTTGGATGAAAGAGCTAGGAGGTACAATGCCTCCCTGCCCCCACCTGCCTAGCCACTCCAAGGCTGCCCAGTGCGGTGCTTATGGTTATTGGTGGCTATAGCCGAAACGGAAGAACCAACAGAATTGAAGTCTATGACAACCGCACCAATCGCTGGGTGGGTGTGGCTAATGATGACTGGACTCCAAGAGCCTATCACGGCACAGTGTTCCTTAATGGATCTGTGTACGTGATTGGAGGGTTTGACGGCAATCACTTGCTCAACACTACCTGCAAGTACGACCTGGCAATTCACACGTGGCAAGAATTAGCACCCATGCATTCACGTAGGAGCGGCGTTAGTGTGACTTTGCTGGATGGTTTGATCTACGCGATAGGCGGGTTCGATGGACTGGACTGGCTGAAGACAGCCGAAAGGTACTTGCCAGTGACCAATCAGTGGACCATGATTTCACCTATGAACAAACAGAGGAGCGATGCCAGCAGCACAGTGTACAATCGAAAGATCTACATTTGTGGAGGTTTTAATGGTGAACATCGCCTGGCATCAGCTGAGACTTACAACCCACTAACCGAACAGTGGACCATGATAGCAGATATGTCCACCATGCGCTCTGGGGTCAGAGTCATCGCCTATACCAATGAAATCTACGCTGTTGGTGGGTTTAATGGAGATTCCCGTTTGAACACTGTTGAAGCCTATAACCCCGCAACCAACACGTGGCGCCCCCTACCCAACATGTGGACCGGGCGCAGCCACTTTGGCATCGAGGTTGTTGACAATCAGCTATATGTTGTAGGCGGGTGCAATCAGGACAGCATTCATTGTGCTGAATGTTTTGATGCAAGGACCGGAGTTTGGACTCAGGTGCGGGACATGGAGATCCCTCGTTCTGGCCCGAGCTGCTGTGTGGTGTTTGACCTTCCCAACATGGCCGACTTTGCTCCGCCCCGCCCTCCTCCTCATGACGATTCCACTGAGGAGTAGATGCGCACTCATTTAAATAAAAGCATCTATTAACTGCAAAAAAGTGTTCAGTTTTGTTGTTGTCGATTGTTTTTTATACACTAGTGACAGTAGCTCATTTGATATAGTGCTCGTCCTCTAATTTGAAGGTTGCCGGTTCGAATCCCGCTCTCAACATACACATCATTGGGAGAGTGATCAGATCCTCTGGCCCACAGGTTGGTGGTTCGATTCCAGCTCCCAAAGAAGAATGCTGTTGTTGTGTCCTTTGGCGTGGTTCCCTGATGTAAAAGTGCTTTAAATGCATTGAAGGTGGAAAAGCTCTATATACAAGAGCTCCACCAGCGGGGCAAAATACGCCCGTACTTTGAATTATTGTATATAGAATTAAGTTAGAATTTGTCAAACCTAGTTAAAGATTAATTGTTGGTGCAGTTTGGAAGTTTGACATTCCTAGGTGAGACGGTTGTCGAGTTAGAGCGCGGACAAGAAATTGTCCACAGACGGACGGACAGACGGACAGACAGACGGACGGATAATCAATAGGGAAATCTGGCTCTTGCAGTAGGAGTATGACTATGACATCATCACATTCTAGAATCGGAATTCCACCAATCAGATTGCAGCAACAGAACTTAAAGACACTACAAAGCTTTGAAGTGTCCACAGACGGATGGACAGACAGACGGACAGACGGACGGACGGACAGCGCCATAACATAATACGTCCTGTCTTTTTATACGGCCGTATAACAAGAGCTCCCCAGCGGGGCAAAATACGCCCGTACTTTGAATGATTGGAGATAGAATTAAGTTAGAATTTGTCAAACCTAGTTAAAGATGAATTGTTGGTGCAGTTTGGAAGTTTGACATTCCTAGGTGAGACGGTTGTCGAGTTAGAGCGCGGACAAGAAATTGTCCACAGACGGACGGACGGACGGACGGATAATCAATAGGGAAATCTGGCTCTTGCAGTAGGAGTATGAGAATGACATCATCACATTCTAGAATCGGAATTCCACCAATCAGATTGCAGCAACAGAACTTAAAGACACTACAAAGCTTTAATGTGTCAAAGCTCAAAGAAGCAGAGAATGTGGGTTGTTCTCGCTTTCAGCAGCAGAACATTTGAGAAGAGAGTTCAGATCTTTCATGAAGACAAAGCTTCAAAGACTTCAAAGCTTTGAAGTGTCCACAGACGGACGGACAGACGGACAGACGGACGGACGGACAGACGGACGGACGGACAGCGCCATACCATAATACGTCCCGTCTTACACAACGGGCGTATAAAAAGCCAATCGGCCAATCAGAAGTCAGATAGTGCTCTGCCATAGCGACAGTAACCAGGTTCTAAAATCACATGACAGCAGAGGTAGTGGTTCCGGAGCGTTGCATTTAGTCTGTCAGACTCATCAGGCAGTTGGACAGAGCAGTCACTTTTCACACACACAGACTTCAACCACTAAACAACATGTTTGTAGCTGTACATGTATCAGAGTACGGCCTGCACATCGGTAAGTTACTGCTACAGCACTTTTAACATAAACAAGAGCTCCTCCAGCGGGGCAAAATACGCCCGTACTTTGAATTATTGTATATAGAATTAAGTTAGAATTTGTCAAACCTAGTTAAAGATGAATTGTTGGTGCAGTTTGGAAGTTTGACATTCCTAGGTGAGACGGTTGTCGAGTTAGAGCGCGGACAAGAAATTGTCCACAGACAGACGGACAGACGGACAGACAGACGGATGGATAATCAATAGGGAAATCTGGCTCTTGCAGTAGGAGTATGAGTATGACATCATCACATTCTAGAATCGGAATTCCACCAATCAGATTGCAGCAACAGAACTTAAAGACACTACAAAGCTTTGAAGTGTCCACAGACGGATAGACGGACGGACGGACGGACAGCGCCATACCATAATACGTCCCGTCTTATTACAACGGGCGTATAAAAAACTGCTAAAAAAATCACACACACACGACTGTACACACATGAACCTGGTTTCTGATCTAGCCTTGTCTTTATATCTCTGGACATTTGTTAGTAAGTTGAATACGACTTTGTACCATTGGTAAGAGAGGTTGGGAATTGACTAAAAATCCACCATGTTGAGAAACAGCAGGGAGAAATATTACACTAACATGTAAGAGCGCATTTTAGCCTGATGTAGACTTGACCTGGTACTGTTCTACTCCTGGTCTAGTCCCAGTCCCAAATTTGATTGGAACCCACCCTGAAATAATTCATGAAACAAGCTTTTAAATTGCTGAGAAACATGAATATCTTTAAAACACCATTTTTTCCAGTAAATGTGGATTTTGTATTCTGAAATCCTCGTCGTTTCACGACTATATTGTAAGAGCATCTAAAAAGTGGTTTCCAGTCTGTGTAGTTTTGATTTTCTTCATAATTTGGTTTCACAAGTTGTTTAAGTGAAATTGGACTGTGCTCATGTTAAAAGCTTTTTTTTTCTTTTCAGGCTTTCAGAACTGCCGCACCAGGCGTTAAAAGAGAATCTGGTGGTTATTTGCAACCCGGCTCTTCTATGAATATTTGGACTGGCCGCGAACGGCTCTCAGACCCGCTGCAAACGGCTCTTGGATTTACAGGCCTCCTCTGACTGTTTTTTTGATTGTGCATCTGTAAACTAACATTTCTTTTCAGGCTCTCGGACCGGCCGCACCAGGCGTTAAAAGAGGATCTGGCGGTTATTTGCAACCCGGCTCTTATTTGGCCATTTGGACCGGCCGCGAACGGCTCTCTGACCAGCGGTTAATTGGAACCCGGCTCTTATTTGGTCATCTGGTCTTTATTGGGTAAGATTTTGTTTTATTTGGATATCATAGACGAGCCTAAATGTTTAAAATATAATGCACAGGCTTCCATATAATATCAAATATACAAACTATAGATTGTGCAGTGTCTAATCTCAGGGTCTGGTCTGATTCTGGTCTGGTTCCTGTTTTGTCCAGTTCTAGTCCTGGTCTAGTCTCAGTCCCAATTTTGATTGGAACCCACCCTGAAATAATTCATGAAACAAGCTTTTAATTTGCCGAGAAACATGAATATCTTTAAAACACATATTTTTTTCCAGTAAATGTGGATTTTGTATTCTGAAATCCTCTATACTATATTGTAAGACCATCTAAAAAGTGGTTTCCAATCTCTGTAGTTTTGATTTTCTTCATAATTTGGTTTCACAAGTTGTTAGTTGTTTAAATGAAATTGGATTGTGCTCATGGTAAAAGTTTTTTTTTCTTTTCAGGCTTTCGGACCTGCTGCACCAGGCGTTAAAACAGGATCCGGCGGTTATTTGGAACTCAGCTCTTATTTGGCCACTTGGAGCCTCCACGCTTGGCTGTCAGACTTGGTGCAAACGGCTCTTGGATTTACAGGCCTCCTGACTGTTTTTTTGATTGTGCATCTGTAAACTAACATTTCTTTTCAGGCTCTCGGACCGGCCGCACCAGGCGTTAAAAGAGGATCTGGCGGTTATTTGCAACCCGGCTCTTATTTGGCCATTTGGACCGGCCGCTAACGGCTCTCTGACCGGCGGTTAATTGGAACCCGGGTCTTATTTGGTCATCTGGTCTTTTTTGGGTAAGATTTTGTTTTATTTGGATATCATAGACGAGCCTAAATGTTTAAAATATAATGCACATGCTTCTAGATAATATCAAATATACAAACTATAGATTGTGCAGTGTCTAATCTCAGGGTCTGGTCTGATTCTGGTCTGGTTCCTGTTTTGTCCAGTTCTAGTCCTGGTCTAGTCTCAGTCCCAATTTTGATTGGATCCCACCCTGAAATAATTCAGGAAACAAGCTTTTAATTTGCTGAGAAACATGAATATCTTTAAAAGACACAATTTTTTTCCAGTAAATGTGGATTTTGTATTCTGAAATCCTCGTCGTTTCACTACTATCTTGTAAGAGCATCTAAAAAGTTGTTTCCAATCTCTGCAGTTTTGATTTTCTTCATAATTTGGTTTCACAAGTTGTTAGTTGTTTAAATGAAATTGGATTGTGCTCATGGTAAAAGTTTTTTTTTTCTTTTCAGTCTTTCGGACCTGCTGCACCAGGCGTGAAAACAGGATCCGGCGGTTATTTGGAACTCGGCTCTTATTTGGCCACTTGGAGCCTCCGCGCTTGGCTGTCAGACCCGCTGCAAACGGCTCTTGGATTTACAGGCCTCCTGACTGTTTTTTTGATTGTGCATCTGTAAACTAACATTTCTTTTCAGACTCGCGGACCGGCCGCACCGGGCGTTAAAAGAGGATCTGGCGGTTATTTGCAACCCGGTTCTTATTTGGCCATTTGGACCGGCCGCAAATGGCTCTCAGACCGGCGGTTAATTGGAACCCGGCTCTTATTTGGCCACTTGGACCCTCCACGCTTGGCTCTCGCACCCACCACCATACATGCCTCCTCTAACTGTTTTTTTGATTGTGCATCTGTAAACTAACATTTCTTTTCAGGCTGTTGGACTCGCCGCGCAGGCCATTTGGACTGGCTGCGAACGGCTCTGGGACCCACAGCACCCGGCATTTAAAGAGAATCCGGCGGTTCTCTTTCAACATTTGTTTCGGTATCTCACATATGGGAAAGCTCTCCAAGCTGGTTAGGGAGGCGGAACTTCCTCCTGCTATAAGAGCATCCCGGCCCGCCTCCACTTTAGTCTTTCAACTCTTCTCGCTGTTCACAGGGAGAGCTAATCACTCTGCCGTGAAGTGCTTTTCTATTTTCGCTTCGCTAGCTCTGAGGTAACCGGTCTGTCACCAAACGGCTGCTAGATCAGTTCTGTATTTTACTTAGGAGCTAAATTCCGCTACCTTCTCCTCACCATGGAAAAGGAGGCACTCACGAAAGTATGCACGTGCGGGAATAAAATTGCCGGGGCAGATGGTTGCCCCGTCTGTGTACAGTGTCTCGGGCTGCAACATGCCCAGGGCGCACCAGCAACCCCGGTATCCTGCGAGCACTGTGCACGCCTTTGAAAACCCGCCGTTGGAGACTTGCACACCAAGCGAGCCTGACAGAAGCGGACGTTGTGTTGGGGGCAACCATTCCCCCACCACAAGAGGGACCCTCTTGGGGTGACCAATTCGACAAGGTGGACCCTGTCTCCGTCCCTGACGAGCTGGAGCTCATCAGCCTGCTGTCCGAAGAGGATGATGTGAGCGTGAAGCAATTCACCCTCACCCAGGCCGCAAGACCTGGCAGTGGAAACGCTTCAGGCAGCAACGTGTCGCAAGACCCGTCTGCCAGATAGGATCTACATCAAGTCTGTTGGAGGGCAGCTGAAAATCTGGGCATAACATGGCTGGAGGCACCCGTCGAGAACGCGAGATCCTGCTACGAGGGCAGAAAGCTACAGGTAGCCAAGACCTCTGCAAAGCGGTTCCAGCCAGCTTTCCCAAAGTGCCGATAGGAAGCCACTTGGTCGTGGAGCAATCCACTCACCGCCAAAACTCCTGCCCATGGAGCTGCGGTTCTGGACTAGGATGGAATGGAGGAGAAGGACTTTAGCCTCCTTCCCCCCATTGAACCTCTGGTGGCATCTTTCCTCAACCCACAAAAGTCCATGACTACTGTGGGTCCTGCTCTCCCCTCCAAAGCGGATTGTTTCGAAGTGACGCAAACAAAGAGGTGCTACAAAGCAGTAGTTAGCTCAGTGAGAGCACTGAACGCGTTGTCCCTGCTACTAGCCCACCACGCAGAACTGCAGGATGACATATCCTCCTCACCGACACCTGAGGGGTGGGACGAGCAGTGCGTGATCACGATCTCTGCCTTCGTCTGCACCGAGTCGCTGTTCAGGCATGTGTTCGAGCTATGGGTGTGATGGTCACACAGGAGAGCGCCAGATGGCTCAACCTCTCCAGCCTCCCCCAGAGAGACAAGACCCAGCTCCTGGATGTCCCTGTCGACCCCAAGGGCCTATTCGGATCAGCTGTCACTGCAATGCAACAATGGTGTGAGGAGAAGAAGCGAGAAGGCAAAGCTCTGAAGCTGTGTCTCCCCAGGAAAGAGCTTCCCTCCCCCGCTAAGGCGTCAAGGCAGGCACTTCCAAAGGAGCCTATGGCTAAGCCGCCATACTGCACCTCGAAATGCCAGCTACATCCACAGGTTGTGGATGTAGCTGGCATTGTGCATGGGCCAAACAGCCATTTGCCCTCAAGGTAACACCACAGATTCAACAGAGTCAACCTGCCACTCACAGTGCAAAGAAGAAGAAACGGACATCCTAGGTGCACACACACAGCACTCAAGCACATACTAGTGCCTATGTTCCCCTTTTTGTTTAAAAATGTGTTCTTGCAAAGAAACAAAGGTGTGTTTGTTTGCGTATCCAGGCCCCAGACTAAGGATGTGACCACTCATATCGTAAAACATTCCCATGTTGCAAAACATACAAACATGAGAACACTGATAATTCCCGAACTGCATGCTCTGCAAGACCGGCTCTGTCCAATATTGCTCCACGAATGGGAGCAATAAAAGAGCAAACAGACACAGAGCGAGACCGAGCCCACCTTCTCTGTGGAGCCCCTTGGTCCGCTGGCACACCACGCCCCACAGTGGTGCAGGTGCGGGGCATCAGACTTGATTCGAGAAAATGTAACCAAGGGTTACAGACTCCAGTTTGCTTCCAACCCTCCCAGGTTCAACGGTGTGCTACACTCACAGCTGTGGGAAAAAGAGGCTTTTATTCTGCAGAAGGAAATAAAAGCTCTCGAGAACAAGGGTGCAATAAAAATAGTGCCATCAGGGTAATGTCAGGCTGGTTTCTATTTGAGACACTTTCTTGTGCCCAAAAAGGGAGCAGGGCCTCGTCCCATACTAGATCTGCACACTCTGAACCGGTATATGAGGACAAATATGTTCATAATGTTGATGCACACGTCCCTACTGCACTGCATGTGCCAAGGCGACTGGTTTGTGTCCATACATCTGAAAGACGCAGACTTTCACATCCCTATTTACTCCCCTCACAGAAAGTATCTGAGAATTGCTTTCCAGGGGGTGACCTACGAATACGCGGTTCTCCCATTCGGTCTCTTTCTGAGCACACTGTTTGTAAGATGCACAGAGGCCGCGATAGCACCCATCAGATGAAGGAGGCTGCGCTTAGCCACGTATATAGACGACTGGCTGCTGCGCTCACCACAGCCGCACTTGTTGGCTCACAATCTGATATTATGGGCCGACTCTCACCTATTGTCGCTGAGAGCATGTCCCAGGCCTCATGAACCGAGGAGCAGACTTGCAGAGGGCAGAGGTGGACCTATACACGTCACAAAAGGACACGCAGTGTCACCTATTTTACTCTCTTTTGGACCAGAGCGCACCATTGGGTCTGGACTCATTGGCACACGAATGGCCACATGTCCTATACACGTTTCTCCCATTAGAGCTGATCACTGCTACTATCTCCAGGATCTGAGAAAGGAGGCATATCCTCCTTCTCGTGGCCCCTCACTGGATGGCAGAGATATTCCAGCTATTAAGCAGTCGCCCGTGGCCTCTGCCTCTGCGCAGGGATCTGGTATCACAGGTGCGCGGGGAGATCTTCCACGCTCATCCGGAGAGCCTCGCATTGTGGGTCTGGTCTATCCTCCCGGACAGCGTCATTGCCAACATTCGTAGTGTGTAGGGTGGGAAATGGCGCGCATTTGAGGAGTGGTGTGTAAAAATTTTCATGTTCCACCAAAGTTTGCTGGACAGAGGGCTTTCTCCACCATTAAAGTGTACTGTCACGTTGGTTTTGGAGATAAGACGGCTGGTCAGCACCCATTTACCTGTGCATTTATGAAAGATGCACGGTGCCTCAGACCAGTCTCAAAGAGCCTGGTTGCTCCATGGCATTTGACAACAGTGCTGAATGCCCTGACTCTACCACCATTCGAGCTGCTACACCAGGTGGAGCTGAAATCGCTCTCATTTAAGACGGCTTTGCTGTTGGCTTTGGCGTCTGCAAGGCATGTGAGCGACATACGTGCGCTGTCAGTCACCGAGTCATGCTTGCAGTTTTTGAGGGGGGATTCTATAGTTTTATTAAAACCTAACCCTGCCTTTATGCCAAAAGTCTTCAGCCCGAATTTGTCATGCCTTCCCATTGGGCTGTCTGCGTTTTCTCCTCTGCCCTCTTCAGAGGAGCATGAGCGGCTCCATGCGCTCTGTTCAGTGCGCGCATTTCGCATTTATGTGTACAGGACTGCTGCACTTCGGAGAACTGAGCAGTTGTTTGTGTCTTGGGCTCCAACCCATCGGGGTAAGCCTCTCACTAAACAGCATTTGTCTCACTGGATAGTGGAAGCTATTACTGCGGCTTATGAAGGCAGTGGGCTTCTGCCCCTGAGGGTCTGCGGCTCATTCCACTTGTGGCATGGCTGCATCTTGGGCAATGTTCTGGGGCACCTTGGTTGAGGAGATCTGTGCGGCAGCAAGCTGGACTATGCCTCACACCTTTGGCAGGTTTTATAGATTGGATGTCACTGGGCCCTCACTATCTCAGAATGTTCTGAGGGTAGGAGCACCACCCCGCATGCCTCAATGAGTGATCTTTGGGTAAGTTTGTCTGGCAATAGGGGAGTCTCTACATCCCATTAGCTCTCGCACCCGCCGTGCAGGCCGTTCGGACCGGCTGCATACGGCTCTTGGATTTACAGGCCTCCTCTGACTGTGTTTTTGATTGTGCATCTGTAAACATTTCTTTTCAGGCTCTCGGACCAGCCACACCGGGCGTCAAAAGAGGATCTGGCGGTTATTTGGAACCCGTCTCTTAATAGGTCTTTGGACTGGCCGCGAACGGCTCTTGGACTCGCAGCATCCTTTTTAAATGCTGGGTGCGGCGGGTCCGAGTTTGCGAACAGTCAGTTGGAACCCGACCCTTATTTAGTCGGCTGTCGGCCCTTATTTGGCCATTTGGGTTGGCTGAACATGTGTCTCGGATTTACATGACTGTTTTCTTGATTGTGCTTCTGTAAACATTTCTTTTCAGGCTCTCGGACCGGCCGCACCAGCCGTAAAAAGAGAATCCAGCAGTTATCTGGATCCCGGTTCTTATTTGGCCACTTGGACCCACCACGCTTGGCTCTTAGACCCACCGTGCAGGCCATTTGGACCGGCTGCTAACATTTCTTTTCAATCTCTCGGACCCAGCGTACTCGGCATTTAAAGGGGAGCCAGCGGTCAATTGGAACCTGACCCTTATTTGGCCACGCGGACCTGCTGTGCACAGCTCTCTGACCTGCTGTGCAGGCCACTTGGACCCGCAACGATCGACTTTCAGACCCGCTGTGCACATGGAGTATGGAGCCTCCAGACCGATCTGACCAACGCGAGGACGGCACAAGACCAAGGAATGGACCTCCAAACCAGGTACGGGGAACAGCGGTAGTGCTTGATATAAGGCCCAGACAAGTGTCGATTCCAGCCATCAAGTGTCGTCAGTGATAGTATTGGCACCGATTACAAATGTTAAGCATGTTCTGTTGATTTGAAAAATATGAAAAAAAAATATTTTAAAAATATACTATCAGTTGTTACTGAAACTCATTGAAGGAACACAAAAGATGCATTTACTTCAAAGGGCTGTGTGGGGGAGGGCAGGCGGATTGGATTTTGGGGAAGGCTCGGCCGTCTTTACCTGCTCTAAGGGGAGGCGCACATTCACCCAAGTTGATTAAGCATTTGTTGGGTCTTGACAATTCCCATGTCAAAGTGAAGTACTTGTTAGTCCTAAACATGAGATTTAGGGACTTGTAATGAGGCAAACAAGTCCATGTGGAATTCCTGTTAAATATAGAAAATTCCTGTTACAGTTTTTTTTTTTTTTTTTTTTTTGGAGCATTTTGTATTCGTGGGTTTAGAGTACAAACTAGGTCAGACTCTTCTCGGGTTGATTTGGCTGAAAATAGGTGGGTTACATATTTCCATGAATGTTTTACATGTCCATGAGATTACGGGTTCCCTTTTACCAGAAGATGGACAAACCGAAAAAAATTAACAAAATGTACAAGAGCCTGTATCAGCCCCATCGCAACATCAACAGGTTTAGTAATTAATTGCTATGGTAACAGTCCAAATTTTTGTTCACACTGAAACCCTTGTATTGCCTCCGGTTGGATGTCTTTTCAGTTAGACACAAACATAACGTATACTGTACCATAATATAAATCTACTATGAACCGATATATGACAGTTGAACAATTGTACCTCAAATTAAACGACAATTGATGTACATTCTTATCTTTTGCTGATTTCCTCACACATTAAAAAAAATGCTATCAAATTTGACTTAATATAAAACACTAAGGGCCGAGGATAATACAATACCATGTAACGTAGCTGCTACACTGACGCACAAACACACACAGCCTCTGGTTTGAGTCTCTGCTGTGCACTTGCTATAAATAGCAGCTGTTTGTTGTATAAAACTTGATGTAGCTTTCCATAGAAATGAAATCGTGTATTCCAGGAAAAAGACTGATGCTGACACCTGTGATGAGGATTTAACATGAACTCCACAAACCCCTCATGCAGTTAAATGGACCAAAGCCAAAGGAGCTGTGAAACCGCCTCACGTGACCTCTGTGGGGGAAAAAAACACACCAGGAACTGTAACACTGCCAGGGCTGGGTATCATTAAGAAGTTTCCGTTACGATACATACCCAAATACATAGCCCACGACACGTATCTCCATAGAGTGCAGCTTTGGTTCACTATGATATATTTCAAATCCATTTGATACGGTTCAATAAAAAAATAAAGGCTAAATGATGGCTGCGATACTAAAAGTCTTAGTTAAACCACTTCTTGTGCAAAGTGAATATGAAACACATTTGAATCATCAAAACAGTGAAAATGTCAAATGTGTTGCTTAAACAAGTTTCCTTCTGCTAAACAAGCAACAAAAGTGTAGAGCGGTAACAAAATAATTTAGTAAAATATACCAAAAAAAATACTCCATACAGCAATACACAATATCGATACCGTATCATCACATTATATATCAATATATCGATTGAACGATATATCGATATTTCAATATTTTTCCACACCCCTAAACACTGCAGTGTAAAATATATATTGATTTGTCATTTAACGTAGAAAAGGTTTTCACATCATCTGGACAAATTCATTTAAGGGACTTTTGGGTTGGTTGAACAACAGAGGCAATCTTTGAAACTGAGAGAGAAATTGGTTGAGAAAAAACTTACCTTCCATTTTTAGAAACTCTCAAACCGTGGTGGAAACTCCAAACCGCCAGTCAAACCTGATACTTAGCAGCTGTGAAGCAAAGGTGGGGAGTCAGTCAGTGAGCAAGGCCAAAGTATAAATTCTTGCTTCAAAAACTAGAACCTTCACAGTGAAAATATGTCTTGATTTTGTCTTGTCTTGAGAAAAAAACAAACAAAAAAAAAACACATTGTTCTTTTCTACCATGGATTTATCTTTATCTTATAAGGATGAGCCATTTTTATATTACATTTGATCAATATCTGTTTTAAAATCGATTGTTCTGGTGGAGGATCAGAAATTTACAGAGCAATTATAGACCACCACCCTTTTAATCATTTTACAGCAATGGCAAATATACGTATCTAAGTAGGCTCTTTTACAAAACATGAAAGCATAAGGAAATAACTCATAATGGACAAATAAATAGTTTATTAGAATGATTCAGCCATAGTAACTATTTCATACATACCCTACGTAATTACTAAGCCTGAATCCTCCTAAACAATTTATGCGTTATAAGTTAAATCAAAGTTAAAGTTAAGTTAAATATTGATTGTTTCTGTGGACCTGCAGCTGCAGCCACTAAGCCTCTGCAGTTATAAATGTGCCGTGCTCTGCTCTGTTCTGTTAATGGTGCATCCAGCTAATGTCAACTAAAGCAAAATATCACTCTCAAATGTTCATTCATAACTGACAATTGTATTAACAGTGTCCATCTTACTGCAAAAACGTGTTAATAATCCGCTCTTTGGCTGATTTGAGCACATTACTGGCTTTATTTGGTAGCTTTAATCATTACTGCACATCACAGTACTGTCGTGGCCATTGTTTTTCCAACTCGACCATTGGGACACTGAGCATCTGAGAAAACTTTATGTTGGAGCGGCTTTCAGTTGGGATGTCTGAACTTTAAACATCTAGTGACCGCTAAACCTCTTTTACATGTTACTGGTGAGGACACCAGATAAATGCCATAAATATCTTTATATAAACATGATATGCTTTAATATGGAGATTCAGCATTCATGTATGTGGAAGAGCATTTGATTTGCCAAAACTCCGGGTAGCCTTGGCCAAGTGATCGAGTTGTAGCAACGAGCAGAGAGAGAATTTCACGTTTATGAATGTCTTTGCTTCAAAAGATATATTAAGATATATAATATTTAGTTTTAAATTGTTAATTGCCATTGCAACAGTCCTAATTTTCCATATATCTGCAACCCAAGCATACCCTCTTCTTAAAAGTCTTGGTGACCGATAGATGTACCTCAGATTAGATGATAAGATTAATTTTAAATGAAACCGAAAAGAAATTCCTCTGACAATCCTGGAGTCAAAATTACATCACAGACGGAAAGCTAAAAGAGCAGCGTGAAAAATGCAAAGTATCAGCAGAAAACGAAGGGACTGATGAAATCCTGCACGAAACACAGAAATAACACTGACTTAAGAAACCACCAGGGGGCGATGTGCTGTGTGCTCCTGCCTCACGGATACTTCCTTTCGGACGATACATCTTAACACATTGAAACTGCACTGTGCATCTTTTTAGGGGCGGGTTTGCGATGTGCTTGTGTAGGGATGTTAATGATGTACTAGAAATGTTCCGCAGAAGGGCATTATTGGGCCCATATTCATTCACACATGTTTAACGCTAAAATCCTGCATATTTAGAGTTTCTCTCAAACAGAAAGCACCTTGTGATGTCATGTGGTAATACAAAAAGTGCGCCACTGTGTTTTTAAAGTCCGTACACCTCCACTAGAATCATTTGGATAATAAATAACTGCGAATAACCACTGAACAAAGCGTTAAAAGGAGCTGTTAACATGAAAACTACCACTTCATGACATCACAAGCTGGAACGGAGCTTTGAGGTTTGGAGATGTAGACAGACTAAAAACAAAGGGTTACTGAAATGGGTGAATGAAACAAAAAGAAACACATCTATAGGTATGTTTTTGATGAGGTACCAACATTATAGCAAAACTCCCAATAGTAAATTTAGCATAATATAGGGCCTTTAAACTTATCTTCATGGAGACAAGCAGGTGATTCCTCAGGGACAAGTTACATGTCAGATCTGTGTAGAGGCAAACCCCCCACCCGAAAAGTTACGTGGTGCACTTTTAAAGGATAAGCGTTTCTCATTGTATTCTACAGTATTTGTATCATCATATATATTCTTTGAAGGAAAGCTTAGACTACAGAAAGCCCTGTGTCAGCTATACAGAGAGGAGACAAAATAAAGTTAAGAATAAATTGTCAGACCCCTCCTACCCTTTGAATCTGCAGTTTGAGCTCAGCAACAAAGTCTGTAAAAAAAAAAAAAAAAAAAAATCTCCCCTGGGTCATGGACAGTGTAAATACAGCAAGAACTGAAACACGTTAGCTGCAGAAATGATTTAATGTTTTATAATGTACTTAAAGGACCTATATTACACAGAATTGACTTTTGTGAGCTTTAAGTCATGTTATAATGTTGGTACCTCCTGAAAAACATGCCCGGAGTTGTGTTTTGTGTCATTCACATGTTTGAATAACCCTTTGTTATTAGTCTGTTTACATCTCCAAAGCTCTAATTGCTCTATTCCTCCTTGATGTGATGTCATGAAGTGGTAGTTTTGACGTTAACAGCTGCGTTTTACCTTTCATATCTTTAATTCAGCATGTGTGATCTTTTTTTTGTAACTTTATTTTTAAGAAAGTTTTAGGGCATACAGAAAAATAACAAAAACATAGGAAAACCAAACAAGGTTACATGTACAATCAACAGATCACATATCATTATCTGCGTGCATAACGGCCCCATTTTTCCCCAATAATTTTCTCCCTTGTGACGTTGTGGGCGAAAGTCATGAGTTCCATTGTGCATATTTGTTTGATAATTCATGTCAAAAGTCCCATTGTAGTGGCCTCTTTTTTCCAACCAGCATTTGGATGGTTGAATGAAACGAAACAGAACTCCGGGAATGTAAACAACATTCTAACATGAAATAGAAAATAGGGTAATATGAGCTCTGAAATGTATGCATGCTAATTAACATATGCATCCGTATTGTCAATTCCTTGTATTTTTATGCTAAAAAGCCAGTGACAAATATGCGTCGTTATTGTGAGGTTGCCTCTCCGCAGATCTTACCTGTAATTTGGACTGGATTTGACACCTGTTTGTCTTCAAGGAGATAGAAAATAGAAAAGTTGAATGCCGTACTGTTGAAAATTCAGAAAAAAATTATGTGGTGCTTTAAAGTTCAAGGGCTACACATGTTTTTTCTATGTTCTTATGTTTTATGTGGTAAGTATTTTTAACTATAACTGAGGACTTGTTGTGAAATTAAAATGCTGGTTATAATTCTTCTTCTTCTTTTGTGTGTGTGTGTGTGTTATGTGTTACATAAAACTGCTTTGGAACAAAAAATGACTGCTTATGCGGCCTATATTAATTGCATAAGATTTTCTTTTCTGTGCAAAACCAAACAAAACATAAAACACACACAAGAACAAAACTACAAATGTTGACAGAATAACCTCTAAAAAGATAATTTGTTCAGCTACAAATTCAGATTTTTATTCACATTTTCAGTGGCATCACAATTGCAAACTGTAATATGTTATCTTTGGGCAAAACACAGCCAAATAATCAGTTTATACTGTGATTATTATTCTGAAAAACTCTTGGGAAGGGCAACACCTTGGCAAAGCAATGGAGTCTGTGGAGGAAGCTGCAGACGTCCATGATCCCTGACCCTCCGAAATGAGGATGGGAATAGGCAAGGAAATTATTGTGAAAATATGCACTGCACGGCTGTAATCAAAACTGCTCCATTTTGACTCTAAAACATCTAAACATGATCTAAAAGCAGCAAACCTTTGCCACACAAAAGCACTTTATCCTGATGTACTCGGACTTCCTCTCATTTGGGACCTGTGTCGTTCTTTGATTCTGTCTCCCGCTCTTTCGCTCCTCATCTCTTTCCTCTTCTTTATCCTCTATATTTTCTCTCATCTTCTCTTTCACTCCTTTCATCTTCCTTTCCTCCTCTCTTTTTCTCCTTTTTCTCTCCTTTCTACCTCCTCTCTCTATTCCCCCTTCGCTTTCTCCTCTTACCTTTCTCTCCCTCTCCCTGCCTTTCTGTCCTCCTCTTTTTTGTATTGTTGTTTTTGCACAGTTTTTCGTGACATAAAATAAATGTATTGTTAAAAGGCAAAGTCTCTTCCTCTCCTCCTGTCTGCCCTCTCTTTCTCGCCCCTTCTCTTTCTCTCCTCTAAAGGAATCGTTGGACACAAAATGGATCTTTCCTGTGGAGCGTTTACCGGTTCAGGCCCTGTGCATTGTACAAACACTTAAGACGAGCCCCATGAGGGAGGCAGGGCGGGAGCAGGAGCTCATTTGGCAAGTTAAACTGTTCTACACTGATGTACTGAATCAGTCTTTGTGCTGAAAGAAACACAGGCCAAAGAATTAGACCATTATTCTCCAACAGCTATGGTTTTTGAATGGATTTCATTGTACATTTTTACTCCAGATTTAGGCTGTTAAAGGTGTGCTCCTTTACTTTTATGGTGGAGGTGCACTGTGTGTCATTAAATCTATCTAGAATTTTTTCAGTTACAGGTTTTTGTTGCTCAAAAATACTGAAAATCATGCATTCTTATTGTGGACAGTGTCACCACTTTACAGATCTGACCAGTAACTTGGCCTTGCTATGTCATCTGCTTGTCTCCATGGAAATTATTTTAATGCCATCCCAGCAATCCGAGCACAACATCTCCATGGAGAAAGCAGGTGGCGGTAATTTAAGCAAGATGGATTCTCGCAATATTTGTGAGTTCACAAACTCAGGAGAATCCATCTTGAGATTCTCCTGCTGTAAGGTTCAAATTGGCCCAGCAGCGACTGGACCAATGACAGAGCAGCTTTGTCCTGAAGCCAAAGGCCCAAGTCAACCAAAATAAATATGGAGATGCCATCGCAGGCAGACCCACTTCAGACGATTTTAGTGAAAATACAGACGATTTTGTTTATGAGAAATGTGCAGAAGGTAATAGCATTTGTGGACAGGGAAAATATCTGTTTTTCTCTCACCTGGATGTAAAAAAGTTTGAGTTTTCGACTGTTGTGACACTTTGACCAATCAGATTAAAATATTCGTCATGACGTTCTGCCTTTCCGCTGATCACTTCCAATGAGCGCCACCACAGACTGATAAATGTGTAGAGCTCAGTTCAGAGTGACACATTAATCTTGTGTTAATCAGGTTAAGGTGGTGGACTCTCGAGCACAAGTTACTTTAATTAATTAATTAATTAATCATTGCATTTCTTTAGCGCCTTTCAAGACACCCAAAGCGCTTTACAGTTCATTATTCATTCACTCCACACTCAGTGGTGCTACTGTTGTCGCCACAGCCACACACTGACGGAAGTGAGGCTCCAATCTGCACCATCGGCCCCTCCACCACCATCACTTACACACACACCACTTTCATACTAGACAATGTGGGTGAAGTGTCTTGCCTAAGGACACAACGGCAGTTTTTTGCCACTGGTGTCCCACTGTGGCACCTGCTGAGATCTGACGGGATCAGATCAAACTTCTATATAAATACTTAGTGCACCTTTAAAGAAAAGAATATTGAGGTTCACTAAAATATTAAGTTCTGTGCCATAGATTCATGCAATATCAGAATGTATTACTAAAACATGTTTCACTGACTGTGTCCATTTATTTCTGCAACATAACAAACAGGTACAACACTTTGGATATAACAACTTCATGCTTCTGTTTCAAAACCTGCATGAATTTCAGCACAAATTGAGGTGTTTTTCTCACTATGATCTAAAAATTGTGGCAGAATTATTCAATATCGTATGTACAGTTGTTTGTCAAGAGGACTTGAGCTAGCAATTTCAACATAAAATTTTTGGGGAAAGATATTTCTATAAAAGAAAGTCAAAAGAGTCCAAAAGGTAATACAGGCCCAAGCCCTTCATCTGAAATTATCATCTTTGCCAACTCTAGTTATCTCATTCTACTTTGTGTGAGGTCTGTTTGCTTTCAAGTCTTTTTTATTCTTTTTGCACGGATTCATCTAAATAGCCGGCACTAATGAATTGAATGTCAACACGTTGCTCAGACTGACAGACTTATGGGAGCATTTGCTATACAAGTACGAGTGCATGTGTGCCAATATTCATTTAGCTCCTCGATAACAAAGCTTGGATGACGTCTTAAAGCGTTGCCAGAAAAGTTAATCCATTTTCTCCATGGGCTCAGAGCGAATTCAGCTAAAAGCATTTTGCATTGAGGCACAGTCACATGGATAAACAGCAGATAATTCCGCCTTTTTCTGGAGCTGTGAAAAGACTTCTTTGTTGAGACGTGGGAATGAGGAATGGAACAACAATTGTCCCCCACCACAATGTTCAGTGGGTCTGCCTGATGGAGCCTGTTTAGCCATGGGCCCATACACACTTCCAAGACAATTACCTACGTCTCTCTGGCTCCAAGCACAAAAGATGCCAGCTATTGTGAGAGGGGCGAAAGAGGCAAAAATCAGTCAAAATATCAAGACATCAACAAAAACGCACACTGCACAATGACTCATTCTGTGGCAGTCTGTTTGTGTCCAGGCAGATTCATTACTAATCTATTTTGTTGGGATGGTTTAGGGGGGATAAGTGGGGGCTGCACATGGAAAAGTCAGTGTTTTTTGGGAGAAGCTCATGAATACAGCGCGAGTATAGAGACGTTATGAAATCAACGGGGGTGGCGTTGCGTTTGGATCATACACTGTAGATATAAATGGACGTACAGCAGGTAACCCTGCAACTGTCGCGTTCCAAGTCGGAAGTGTTCATGAGGACGCTCTCTCTGCAAGCGTTGATCTTAAAATGATCATATTAACCCACTCCAAATGATCATGCTGTTTTTATTTAGCTATTTTGTCTGTAAATAAACCCTTATCCCTAATACGAACCTGGCTCTAAATGCACTCCTACAGCCACCAGCCTCGATGAGCTTCATTTGACTGGAGCCGGGCGCTGTGGGTGACATCACTCTCCCTTAGTTCACTTCTTTATACAGTCTATGGTTCGAACGCACTCTTTTGAATCAAATTTAAAGTGCGTATGATGACGGAGGTTCTGACGATTGTTTAAGTTTGAGTTAATATGGTGAGATAATACACATGATGCACCGTATAGTTTCCCTGATTCCTCAGCTGGTTTCACTTTGTGGAAACCGTCTGACCTCGCAGCATTAGGATTCGTTTGCTCGATGGTAGGCGGGTTCTGTGAGGTGAACTCGCAAATTAAAGGTACGATAAAAATGCAAAGTTATTATTTGACAAAGGAAGTCCAAAGGAGGATGGCGTCTGCAGTCTGCTGTCGGGACTCGGGCTGGTTCTGGCCAACACACTGTTTCACTGATTGGCCGATGTGCCGACTATAACTTTCGGGTTCCTGTGTGTATCCCGATTCCTGACTATTCACTGGAGAGAAATGAAATTGAGCGGAGGCACTAGGTGGCACCAGCCCGGCTACTGTATAGCAGTAGTATCTAAATAAAATAATACCGTGCATTTTACAAGGCATTTTATTGTGTACCAACTGTTTTTCAAGAAAACTCCCGCACACTGTCTCACTCTTGGTTTCTCTTTTATTGATACGACGCTTCGGTCCCTCTGGACCTTCCTCAGGTATGAGGACAGCCCCTTCCACTCCCCTTATATACGTTAAGGGTCTCAAGACTCATCATCCAATCATAACAGTGAAAAATCATACATTTACAATTAGAACCCAATAAACTATACACTAATCTCTTGTGAATTAAAACACCTGGATAACAATTGGAAAAATACAAAGACAATTATCAGCATCAAAAGATGTTTACATTGCATGATATAGACAAAGTTTAATCTGAACGTCCCTCATGGCTCAGAGGGAGGGCACATATCTGTGTTCTTCACCTTTATCTTCCTTTTCATAACATTACATTAAACAGCAGTTCATCATTTAAGCCTTTAGGACTAAAAGTTTGTAGAGTAAAATTCCAATAGGCTTCGCGTCTTTTTAGCGTCGGATCATGGTCGCCCCTCTCCACCTGCTCCATCCCACAGAAACGCAAAGACGACACATCAGGTTTCAGTAGATTAAAGTGAATAGCAGCAGGAGAGTCAGGGTCTGGGCGTCTTATTGCGATTTTGTGCTCACCTATGTGCATTTTTATTTTTCGTGTGATCTTGTGTACCAACTGAAAATACCAAGGTCCAGTCGTGCACATTGTTCACTAAGAATCTTGGGAAACGACTACTTGACTGTCCCACACGCTTCTTGGTCACGGTGCATTATCAACACTAACCAAAAAGCAAACAACCACATGGGACTATCTCAGGCGGTTGTTTCTATGTCATGGTGCAATATCTGAATGAAGAACTAAAAAGGCCTAACAGCTTAAACTTGTTTAAACTTGTTAAACTGACGCACGGTTCAAATCAGGTACAAGCCCTTTAATTGTAATTTAATGTAGATGTATTTTGTGATTTATACTTATGACATGACTGCGCTCGTTTTATTTTAAGACTGTAACACCAGGCACTTTTATTAGCAGTTCTGTTGCAATGACAAACATACCCTGGGGTACCAGATTTCAAGGTTCAAGGTTCTTTATTGGTCATTCAGACATGCGAGAGAAACACATGCCAGAGCGCAAGTTGTTCCTCAAGGCCCAGTGATTAAAAGAGAAAAAACCAAACAATAATAAACAAGCAATATTAAATCGTACATTAAAATCAGTGGTGGATTAAGTATTCAGCTTTGTTACTTAAGTAAAGGTACAGATACTGGGGCAAAAGATTACTCTAGTAAAAGTATCACATGAAAAAATTTACTTAAAGTAGAAGTATTTTGCAAAGAGCTTTCGAAGTATTACAGACTGAAATGTAGTGATTTTGATGAGTTAATCAGATTTTGAGTGATTCAGTTGATTTATAACTCACTTTTTGTGTTTGGTTTGCTCAAAGTTGGGATGTAACTCAAATTAAATGTGCTAAAAATAAGTCTCAGCCTTTTCAGCAGGTCTCAAACCATAGAGAAAAGTACTTTTTACTTTTCAGACCTGATCTAAAATGCATTGGAGTAAAAAGTAAAAAGTATCCACTGTTAAATATACTTAAGTAAAGTACAGATACCTAAGAAATTGTACTTCATTACCTTCCAATACTCGTCACAAATGAAGTGCTTAAGAGGCTGCACCACGTTCGGCCAATACCAAAACCTTTTTTTTTGTAAAAGAAGTTGTAAAACTGAAGCTAACCACTCTACCACTGTGCCTCCTCATTTAGAAAACTCACACCTGATAACTTGCTTTTGCTACAGTACTTTTACAGTACTATACATATTTTCACAACATGCTCTGCTCCCTGTGCATGTTTCAGACGTGTGGCCAGCGTCAACAGTGAGACAGATTTACTGCAAGAGTCTCCATAAAAACTGCACTGGTCCGATCATTTTAGCTTATGAACTTTATTTGGCAGATGTACAAGTCGATCACACTGAACACGCACAAAATGATTGACAATGTGCCATTCTGACATGTATACAGACAATAAACATAATTTGAAGATGGATTTATTTGATATTTAACTATTTCTTCAGCCCCATTTGGAGTAAAATTAGTGTTACACAACCATGACATTGTTATAAGAGTGTGAAAATCTTATGAGGCTTTTTAAGTGCTCCCAAACGACAGCGATGTGAAGGGCACGCTTTGTTATCTTTTAATAATTTTACAGATAAAAAAAAGGTTAGTTTCAGGCAGGTATGAGTTAGAATAATTTCTTTTATTTCAGTGATTGATTCTGTCCCTGTCCAAATATTTGACTTTTCAGTGATAAAAAAAAAGTTCTCTGGAAGAATTCAAAGTCAAACTTGGGCCTAAACTGGGATTAAAACTTAACTTAACCAGGTCTAAACTTAAACTTAAACTCATCTGATTTTAAGACTGAACCAGGTTTCACCAAAAGCCTTTCCAATCGTAGAAGCCCATTTGTCCCTTTGTTTTTTGGGGTTTAACAGTGAAAAATACACTTTTAATGACTATTCTCTTCCATGCCACACCTGTGTAAATAAATATAGCCCTTTTTTAGTTGCTTTAGTTGCTTTTTAGTTGCTTTAGCCAAACTTTACAAACATTTTTTCTTTTGAATGTTGACCCATTTCTGGGCTGTGCGCTCCTCTCCACTGGCTCTGCGTTAAACAGGTGCTTTCTACACAAACTTCTTCAGTGGTTTGTTTCAACTCTGCCCCAAAAATGTACAAAGCATTTCAATCATCTACATCCATTTCTTCACGCGTCACGGTGCAGGGTAACTTCAGTTTGGCTCAGTTCACACCAGCAGAAAACCATGCTGGTCACAAAAGGGGTTTGGAAATGTTTGTGTGGCAGTGTCGCCTTCGAACGGGCCTTGCCACTCTAAAGGTGCATTGTGTAACTTTTCTGGTGGAAACGTGTGTCTGATGCTTCGCTCCATGGAGACGTTATTTTGTCTGGAATGTTTCACAGCCTTTCTATCTTCACGGAGACCAAACCGGACCAATCTCACAGTCAGAACGCCTGTTTTTCTAATCATTTCTGAGCTATAAAACCACCTGTAATTTAATAAATGTAAGGTAGAGCTTTTTAATGTCATACTGTGGAACATTCCAGGGAAACCAATGCCCGTAAAAACAAGCAGGTGACTGATGCGCAACCATAAAGTACCATATTGTGTAGCTTTATGTCCCCATTAGCTGATTGTGATAACTGTCAGACATTAAAAGTGCGCCTTGGGACACAGACCTACGTTGTGAGTTCGGTGTCAGGGCGACTTTCCTTTGTGTTTTCTAAATGTGAAAACACATTTAGAAAACACAAAGCTCCTTTGGGAGCTGTGGTCTGCGCTGAAGCCCGTCACTATTTGATCTAACGTACCTTTTGAAACTAAAAAGATTACGAACCTTGAATGCAGGACAAAACGAGATTACTCAGACATGCATGATTAATAGAAATACAACTTTGACAAGGCTAATAATGAGGGGAAACCATCATAACCCAAAGCTCAAAAAAGATGATTTAGCATTGAATATTTTGACTTTGGTTGCAAATTTTAAGTGGCGAATGGAGTTAAGGTTCATCTGAACACTGGAGGAGCTGCACAAAAATACAAATCCCACCTAAGAACATGTTGTTGTTGTATCCTCTGGCAAAGCACAGAGAGAAATTACTACAACTAATTGTCTTTTTTTTTTTCAATAAAGCATATAATACTATATCTTAGAGTTAAAACAGCCGAATAGAATGATTTTTCATCCGTATCACAAATAGACCAGCTCACTATAAACCTTAAAATAAGCATTTTTATTAAAGTAGTGAGTTACTTTCCTCTATTGTTAACTCAATTTAAATTAAATTATATTACGCAAAAATGTCTCTCATCAAAAACATACGCGGAGTTGTGTTTTGTTTCATTCACACATGTCTGGATTATCCTCTGACTACGTCTCCAGCGCTCAAAACGCTCTGTTCTACCTTGTGAGGTCATGAAAGGGTTGTTTTCATGTCGCCTTTTGCCTTTTGTCCGGTCGAGATGGGCAATTCCAGGGCTGAAATTATGCAAATGATGAAGTTATATGGAGTTTAAAAACACAGTGGAGCACTTCCTGTATTACCACATGACAGGATTTGTGTGTTAAACATGTGTAAATGAAGCCAAACACAGCTCCAGGTCTGTTTGTGATGAGGAAACATTATAACCTAGATCAGAAAAAGTCTAATATGGGCCCTTTAATCTGTGGTTTATTCCCGTCTCCGTTCAAGGCAAATAAATTCCCCTCTCTCATATCGTATGCTCGGCTGTGCGTGATCAAAAGTACATATGCTTTTGTGGTGCCAGCTTTTACTGTACGTCATAAACAGTCAGCGCGTTGGGGCCTGGGGACTCGTAATTCAGCGATCCTCCCTCCGAGACCAATACCAGTGCAAAAGCCGCCCGTGCACCACTCCTCCTTCGCTCCGCTATACTAACACCAGCAAACCACAATGGATAGAGTTGTCGTGTACATTTACCCGCCTGTTTTAGCTCGGCAGGCTCTTGTTTTCTCTGCTCAATATAAAATCAATTGGCAATTCTCTGGTTCATTTGTTGCTTCAGGGCGAACTGCTCCAAAGCACCTGAAATCCTGTTTTAATAATGGAGCATGAAAAGCCAGGGTAATACAGCATTATGATTTGCTGTTAGGGAGATAAGCGTCTGAATTGATTGAAATATCATTGGCCATTGCTGCTGGAGCGGGTCTATTGAGATTCTACTAGTGTTATATAATGTGAAATCATGCATTAAAAGGACCATTTTATGCTATTTTCTGATCTATGTTAGAATGTTTCCTCAGCACAAACACACCTGGAGTTGTGTTTTGTTTCTTTCACACGTTTAACACACAAACTCTGCATATTTAGGCTGAGTTCTTCTCTCAAACTGAAAACACTCTGTTCCACCTTGTGACGTTATGCGGTGATACAGAAAGTGCTCCACTGCGTTTTTAAACTCCACTTTCACAATCATTTCAACCTTAGGATTGCCAGTCTCTGCTGAACAAGGTAAAAACGGTCCATTTGAAAAGTACCACTTTATGACTTGTTTTATATTTTTATTTAACCAAAGTTCCATTCAGATCACTAATCTCTATTTCAAGGGAGTCCTGCCACACACACACATCACTTTCATACTCGGCAGCGTGGGTGAAGTGTCTTGCCTAAGGACACAATGACAGTTTTTATGACTGGCGCCCCCCTGTGGCACCTGGAATTCTCAGTGTCTCCCATCCAAGTACTGACCAGGCCCTGCTGAGCTTCTGAGATCTGACGGGATCAGGCTTTGACAAGATGGTATGGCCACATATCCACCTTGTGATGTCACATCATGACATCACAAGGTGGATCGTCTTGAGCTTTGGAGATAGAGAAAAAAATAAAGTTTTGCTTAAACGTGTGTGAATGAAACAAAACACAACTCTGGGTCTGTTTTTGATGATGTAATAACTTTATAACGTGGCTTAAAGTTCACAAGAATCAATTTTGTGTAATATAGCACCTTTAATTTATTATACATTATACAAGTATAGAGTATTTACTTTTTTGACCAATCAAATGTAATTTTTAACAGAAAATAATGGGAGTGTATATAATAATGCCATGTTCTTATATAGGTCCAGACCAGCCTAAAACCATTCAGGAAATGTCCATCTTTGTCCTGTTTATGAGATTTTGACCACTTGTCTTCATAATTTTATCTAGATACTGTGGAAGACACCAGGAAAAACAATAGCATGCAAGTGGCGGACGCTGCACGCTGCTGGGTTTCAGAAAACATCACATCATTCTACAGACCAATTATATTTAATTGGTCTGTAGAATGATGTGATTATATTTGACAGGCAGCTTAATGCAGGCAGATGAAGGCGGCTAAAATAAATACCGTTAAAAAGCCTGTTTTAATACATTGAGTTCTTGGGTCTAGTCACTCATAGAAACAATCAGGTTAAACATTTGTGAATTTACCTTTTGCAAATTTCATGGCAACGGACGACGTTCTCAAGAGGACAAAACGGCTCATCACATCCAACCGTGACACAAAGTTATGTTCTCCACCTTTAAAGCGACACTTAAAACAGCAGCTCTTTGCGTGTTAAAATAATGCATAAAAATACATCTTGATACGTGAACTCAGAGAAAACACCACATTCCTTCGAAAGTTTCAACTCAAATCTGCTTCAGTCAAAACTGGCCTGACCCTTCTTGATTTCGGTGCAGTGAATCATCATTTAACATTATATTAGTACTCTATTTCCTCAGAGCTGATTGAATCCAGCTTAAGTGAATGGAGCGCGCTGACCTGCCGTAGCTCAGATGCATAAATAACACACAGAACATTTGTGACTCGGACAGGTTTAGTGTTCATATAAACACAAAACACTGATTTATAATGCTCTTCTGTGGGCCATACACTTTACTCCTGCCTGCTGATACTTTTGTGACACAGACGCTATAAATGTAAACATATTTAAATGATAATGCATCTTAAAACGTTATAGATGCTCAATGTGGACATGCTTTTTCTTTCATTAAAAAGTTCTATGTAAAAAATAAGTTCATTGTCGATCATGTAGAGAGTTACAGTTTACTTTTGTGTACAAATCTGAATATTCCTCTCTGGACGCTAAACCCTGTTAAAAGCTCCGTGGAATAAATAAATAATCAACTCTGGCTCTTTATCAAATTATTATAAACTAGAATTATGCCTTTTAAAGTCTGCTTTGAACACTGGATTGATTGATTCAAGTTGAGAACTAAAATATATAGAGAAAACAAATACTGCATTATTTTCTGTTCATTCAAACCTCGTTCAGCTGCTAACACTCGAGGACAGAGTAGTGGAAATAAGGCTAAAACATTAGCTGCTAAATTCAAAGCTGTTTTACTTTGTAGTGAAGCTGATTGAAATGCTAAAAGAAGTCTAGTAAAGGAGTATTGGTGGTTTCATCTAATTTCTCTAATGTTGAACCTGATGGTTTCTAATTAAGACACTAACCCATAACTCTCCAGTAACAAAAATCTGAATTTTGACAATATTCGTTTTGGCATTTTAGCTGCTCCCTCATCTGGACTAATTATCGCCACGAATGTTGTGATATCATCTGAAACCAAGCAGTGGACGTCCTGTGCTTTAAGATAAGGCTTAACGTGGATTTATTATGTTGTTTCCTCTTCTCATTTACCTGCTCAAAGTTGTAATTAGTGTGATTTATGCATGTTCGAGTCATCTTTATACTCCTGTACTCATGAAGTCATTACTCTGATCAATCCCCGGTTTCACCATCACCGATGTACGCTCACTGATCTGTGCTTACTTTGTTTTCTTATTTTATTTTCTGAGTAAGTGACACGCGTAGGATTCAGAGGAACAAATGAAAAAAAACAAACAAAACAAAACATATTTTCCGGACTATAAGTCGCACCAGCCAAAAAATGCACAATGAAGAAGAAAAAAAACATATAGAAGTAGCAAAAAATTAATTTTATAAAATCAGAGACCAAGAACCAACATTTCATCTTGAAAGGCGAGTTATAGAAGTTATAGTAATAAAAACAACAGAATAAAGAACAATGTGTATCATTCATTCATTAGTTTTTCAATATAAAACCAAAAATAAGGAAAGGAAAAAACAACTCTTTTCTTTATTATTTTTCTCTAAAACCAAAATGAAAAAACAGATAACGATTCGTTTTTTTTTTAAATTTTTGTTCCATATATATGATTCATATATACGATCTATAGGCTGTCAGAACATAAGCAGGGTCGGGCCTGGTTGGTGGGAGACACCTCCAGTGGGGCAGCAGTGGCTCTACTACATACTGTTTTTGTATCCTTAGGCAAGACATTTCACACACCTTGCCTGGTGTGAATGTGGTCTGTGTGATTGGTGGTCAGAGGAGTCAGTCAGTCTTGCTTCCGCCTGCCCCAGGGCAGCTGTGGCCAACACGGGGTGAAGAATGAACGAATACTGCACAAAACTGGTAACTCTGAACATCTCGTAAAGAGTTACTAGTATAAAACGAATGCATTCTTTATTTACTTATTTCAAAGGCCATTTATTACGCAAAACCGACTCTTGTGGACTTTAGTCCATGTAATCTAGTAATGCCGTTACCTCCTAAAATTCATTCATTCATTCAATGTGTTTCATTCACACGTTTGAGTAATCCTTGACTATATCTATATCTCCAAAGCTCAAAATGCTCTGTTCTACCTTCTGATGTCATCAAGTGGTTTTCAAGTTAACAGCTTTTGTTTACCTTTTGTATTGAGATCGGCAATTCCAGGGCTGAAATGCTCCTATTGATTCTAGTGAAGATGTATCAAGTTTAAAAACAAAATGGAGCACTTCCTGTACTACCACATGACATCACGAGGTTTGTGCGTTAATGATGATGGGAATGGGGGAGGCAGGTCAGGGCTCTACAGTGCGCCCATTTCACTCGCATTTGCGAGTAAATATTTCGTCGTGCGAACGAGGAAAATAAACCAGTGGCACCAGTGCGAGTGCTTCTGCAGCACAATAAGGAGAGCTGCGCACAGACGTAACGTGACAAGTTAAACGTTCTAAATGTGTCAAACATTAGGGGCGCAGTCACATTAGGACTTTAGAATCGTGCCCAAGCCTGGATCGCCCCTAAAGCGCCTCACGCATGCCCAGCGCAAGCGCAACCGAACCGTGCCTGGGCACAACACCTCCGACCGCACACGACTCCAGCATACGAGCTCCGTGTGTGCGCCGATATCACTCATACGAACAAACTCCGCTTCAAAACACCCACGCCCCCTGTAGTATTTATGATCTATATTTAGTTTTGATGTTACAGACAAACAAAAGACTGCGCGTTAATGCTGCTTTTCTTTATTGCCTCCGGATCCCCAAACCCCGCAGTGCACCCCGGGACCACGTCACATCCGGTTGGCGCATACATCGCTGTAATACTGCAACTATAATAATAGAACAATACTGAATGTTACATCACTTCCTGCAGTATTACCGCGTGTTTTGCGCCAACCGGATGTGACGTGGTCCCGTGGTGCACTGCGGGGTTTGGGGATCCGGAGGCAATAAAGAAAAGCAGCATTAACGCGCAGTCTTTTGTTTGTCTGTAACATCAAAACTAAATATAGATCATAAATACTACACTGGCGACGAGGATGGGAAGACAAACAAAAGACTGCGCGTTAATGCTGCTTTTCTTTATTGCCTCCGGATCCCCAAACCCCGCAGTGCACCCCGGGACCACGTCACATCCGGTTGGCGCATACATCGCTGTAATACTGCAACTATAATAATAATAGAACAATACTGAATATTACACCCCCTTAAACGAGGAGCGCCCCGCAGCAGGACCCACACCTGTCCCAACACTCAGTAGATTCCCCTGTGCCGCTGGACTTCCAGCTCCGCTAAAGCGATGGTTTTGTCTTGGTCTTGTCTCGGACTCGAGCGCATTTGGACTCGGTCTTGTCACGGACTCAAGGTCTGAATACTGAGTGCGGTCATTTTTCATTACGGCCGCTGCCTTCGGCAATAAACTTGTACCGTGCAGCGGACCGGTGCGCTGGAGCCCGCGGACACGCTGGGCACCGCCAGCGCGGCTTGTACATAGCGCGCACCCTCGTGTACCAGTGTGTATCACAGGGCAGGTTAAACATCCCACCTGTCCATCCGCCTCGTCAAATACGCCAATACTAATTTTATGTCCGTGTCCGCACAGAGCAGACCCACACCACAGACAGGCGATATGTGGGCTGAAGTTTGCCTAAGAAAATGCCAAATAAATCTGTTTGTCACAATGTACGTTTTGTTTGGTAAATGTGCAGAGGCTAAAAAACACTTTAAAACCAGTAAGAGAATGTAACTCCAGTTATGAATTTTAAAATGCAGGTTTAAAAATCCTACACACTTTATTCACTTTGAAACAGTTTTGTGTAAAGTGCCAGTGGAAGTTTTCTTAAAGAAGAGGTTCTTAAACTGTGGGTGAAGGTCCAAAAAGGGCCACAGAGTGTTCAAGTGCAGTACAGCTTGTTTGGCTTATTTTAAGTCTAAATATTAATCAGATAAAATGAAGATATATTTATAAAAACATTGCGATCATGCAGGAAAAGTACAGTCATAATGCTTAATAATTTTGTTTTTTGTATTAAATTTATTCAGTGTTGGTGTTGGTGTGCGTAAGTTCTGCACTGTAATAATCGTTCAAAACGAAAACCTATTTGTGCCCCCATATTTTTTTCTGTGCTCCTAAAATTTTTAACTTAGGGGCACATGTGCTCCTGAAAAAAAAAGTTAGCGTAGAGCCCTGCAGGTGCTATGAGGATTGGGCAGCAAGCTGCCCCCGCGACCCAGCTGGATTAAGCGGGAGAAGATGGATGGATGGATGGAGCCCTTTAAGATCTAGAGATGGATTAAATATTGAGTGACATAAGGCAAACTTCAATCAGAAATGTGTTTATGGGCAAGTCACTTCACTCAAGTCACTCACACGACCCACTTTCTCGTATCTGGTTGTGTCAGGAAGGGCACCTGAGTATAAGTCGCAGGAACCACCCAAACCATGAAAAAAGTCCGAAAAGTGGTATTTGATATCCATAGGCGGTGCTGAAAACTTCATGGCTCTTTGTTGTGAGGACGTTTATGTTGAGGTCAGCTCCCATTTGCACTGGAATTCAGCAGATTTACTTCTTTTATTAAGTCGTTTTAGGTCAATATCACAATTTAAAATGTCCAAACTATAACATAAGGTAATAACTATATAGCAGACTCAAGCACAATATCTCTTCTTTAAATTTACAGGATTGAAAAAAAAAACATAACATATTGCGTATTTATTTATGCAGCAAATACATCTGTTTTAATGTGACCTTCACGAGTCACAAAACCTGCAATGGTTAAGGTCGTTTTAGTCAGACTGACCTGGAAACAGTCTAATTTGCAGTTTTCCTCTTCGACCCTTCTTAACAAGTGAGCTGGCACACACACAGGCTTATGTGGGACTGTCTGTGTGGGCATGACTGTAATAATAAATGTCAAAAGGACGTCACTCACAGCGGGCTTAACCCTTCGGAGCCCAGAGGAGCTCGTTATATCTCCACATGTCAATATCCACGCATCAATACCAACCTCCACTAACACACCTACCCAGAGTTTATCACCTCTCCGCTATGGTTCACAGCAATCATATTTTCACTGCCACTTCCTGTTTGACTTCACTTAAAGGTTTTAGAGCTTTATGGGAACATATATTGATTTAATGTGCGAGATGTCTGACTAAATGCTAATTGAAGAATGAAACAAGTTACTCATTCAGGAATTTAAAATAGGCGAATGAAGAAATGCATGCTTTTTGTCTTTGTTTTTTCATGTGAAAAAGGTCATACACGCTGTTATCTCCTCTCTTTTAGATGACTGTAATGCACTTTTTCATCAGCCTCATGCACTTTCTCGCTTACAGTTGGTCCAAAATTCTGCTGCGCGACTTTTAACTGGAAGCAAAAACTCGAGCACATTACCCCGATTTTAGCGTCGTTGCACCGGCTTCCAGTTCGTTTTAGAGTTTAAGATTTTATTGTTTGTTTTTAAAGCTTTAAATGTTCTGGCCCCGCAGTACGTCTCGGACCTCATCCAAATTTACACCCCCACGCACAAGCTGAGGTCCGAGGGCTCCAGCTCCAGCTCGTGGTGCCAATGTCAAGACTTTAAATCAGGGGGATTGGGCTTTTTCTGTAGTCGGTCCTAAACTGTGGAAACACTCTGCCCCGTCACGTCCGAACAGCCCCGACAATCGAGTGTTTTAAGTCTCGTCTTAAAACCCACTTTTACTCTCTGGCTTTTAACACCGCGTGAGTTTGTGTGGTCCTCTGTCTTTTATCTATTTTATTTTATTTATTTAATTCTACTTTGTGATTTTTTATGGTGTTGCTTTAAGTTTTTGACTGGTTTTACTGTTTTATGACCAAATTTTAGCTTTTCTTTTTGTTTTATCTCTGTACGGCACTTTGGAAACTGCTCTGTTTGTAAAATGTGCTCTAGAAATAAAGTGGATTTGGATTTGAATTGAAGGAGCTCATCTATAATTTCATCTATAATTATGAACAGAATCTAATTTCTCTCGCAATTTCTCTGCAGTGTTTTTTTTTTCAGTCCTTTGTGATATTACTTTTTCAAAATAATTATTTAAGCATTAGTTTTGATACGGATGGACCATGCGTGTCACCGGTTGTGCTCTCCAAAACTCAAAATGTGAAGCAGTAGTTTTCAACTTTACAGCTACTTTTTTACCTTTCCTTCCTTAGATATTGGCAACTGGGCTGAAATTATCCAATTATCTAATCTAATAAAGGTGTATCGAGTTTAAAAATTACCACGTCATCACAAAATAGTGTAATACAGACCCTTTAAAGTCCGTCTTTCCCGTCTAAAACACAAAACCTGGGCACCTTTCCTCTTCTCCTGTCAGTCGATTCAGTCTGGTTCATTGTATCTCTATCACAAAACTGAAAATACCAACTAAGACGAGACTATAATAATCTGTCTAAAAATACGTTGCGTTCTTTACACAATGAAAAGTTTAAACAAAGCTGCCCCGTGGAGCTCGTAAATTGGTTCCCCAGACGCCGTGCCTTTGAAGAGACTGGTATCCAACAAGTTCTGATTTTTAGGTCAGACGGGCCCCCAAGGCACTTCGCTGCACAATGTGAATCTGCAACAATGTCAGGGCGCCACTGAGCCTTGTTTACTCCTGTTTGAGCTGGTAATAGTTTCATTGTGCTGTGTTTGGACTGATGGAGAGAGGCTAGCTCCGCATAGAGAGAGAGAGGGATAGAAAACAACATGCTTTTACTATTTGAGTAAGTAAAAAAAGTACTGAAAACATAAAATAACACCTCCTGGCATTGTCTGAACTCAGAACATAAGCAGGGTCGGGCCTGGTTGGTGGGAGACACCTCCAGTGGGGCAGCAGTGGCTCTACTACATACTGTTTTTGTATCCTTAGGCAAGACATTTCACACACCTTGCCTGGTGTGAATGTGGTGTGTGTGAATGGTGGTCAGAGGAGTCAGTCAGTCTTGCTTCCGTCTGCCCCAGGGCAGCTGTGGCCAACACGGGGTGAAGAATGAACGAATAATGCACAAAACTGGTAACTCTGAACATCTCGTAAAGAGTTACTAGTATAAAACGAATGCATTCTTTATTTACTTATTTCAAAGGCCATTTATTACGCAAAACCGACTCTTGTGGGCTTTAATCCATGTAGTAATGCAGTATCTAAAAACACTCCTGAGCTGCCTTTTGTTTCATTCACACGTTTGAGTAATCCCTTATTATTAGTCTGTCTATATCTCCGAAGCTCAAAATGCTCTGTTCTACCTTGTGATGTCATCAAGTGGTTTTCAAGTTAACAGCTTTTGTTTACCTTTTGTATTGAGATCGGCTGAAATCCTCCTATTGATTCTACTGAAGATGTATCGAGTTTAAAAACAAAATGGAGCACTTCCTGTATTACCACATGGCATCACGAGGTTTGTGCGTTAATGATGATGGGAATGAAACAAAACACAACTCCAGGTATGTTTGTGATGAGGAAACAACCTCATCACACATCAGAAAATAATATATGTAATATGAGCCCTTTAAGATCTAGAGATGGATTAAATATTGAGTGACATAAGGCAAACTTCACTCAGAAATGTGTTTATGGGCAAGTCACTTCACTCAAGTCACTCACACGACCCACTTTCTCGTATCTGGTTGTGTCAGGAAGGGCATCTGGCATAATATCTTGTAAATCACAGTCTGAATGGTCTGAAGCCAATAGACAAAACAATGTGCTAATTGAATATCAGCAGTAGGTGCACAGTTGAAGTTAACATTTGGAGATTTTTGAAATACCCAAGAAGAAATCTTTTTCCTTGGCACTCTCCCTCCGCTTGTGTGGTTGATATAGGAAAACCAAGATAAGATTGGGCAGCTGGTCGGTGATTTACTTTGACAGACACAAGCGATGAATCGGAGTCTTTTATGGAGGAAGAGGAGAGCGAGGCTTTCCCTGTAAAAGCTTTAGAAGTGTATCCATGTAGTGCCACAACCCATTGCCTTCAAATCACCCCAGTCCCATTATCTGAACTATATGATGGAGATTAGCCCCTGAGTAAATCCAGATATGCTAATAGACGGTTATGCATACTATTAAACAACCTATATTTCACTATTTTCTCATCTGTTAGTATTATTTCTTCATCACAAACAGACCTGGAGTCATGTTTTGTTTCATTCACACGTTTAACACACAAATCCTGCAGATTTAGGCTGAGTTCTTCTCTCAAATAGAAAACACCCTATTCCACTTTGTGATGTCACGTGGTAATACAGGATATTAAAATAGGGTAATATTTTCCCTTCTAACCAGCACTGATCACTCACCAAACACCAAATGCAGTTGCTCAAGGACACAACAGCAGCATGTGCTGATCGGAGGTGGTATTGAACTGCAGACTGATGGAAGCACTGTTGACTGAGCCGGTGCTGTTCTACATCCTCTCACCAGAAGGACAGTTACTGACAACAAAGGAAACGTGAATCTGAAGCTGGTTTATCCATTATTGTTAAAGGGTCAACACTCCAACAGGTAAAGGAGATATGGATATGTAAAGTCCACCTGAGCATATCTTGTTTTCATATGTGCTTTAATGTAACAGGAAGGGGTTGAAAAAATGGTTAAATTACAGTACAGTAAAATCTCAAAATCTTTGTTTGCAATATTGGAGAATACTGGGGACAGAGACAAACCATTTAGTCTGTCCGTGTGATTTATTGTAACCCAAAAACTATAACCAAGAACTGTATTTACAAAAACAATATCTTTTCTTTCTGTAAAAAATAAACACTTTACAAAGAGGCCTGGGACTGGGACAAGCTGGTTCCCAGTAAGTAAGTCTTAAAAGTCTAAAATGTGTTTTGCAGCGGTCACTGTTGTGACCAGTGGGATTCAGGGCTTAAGTGAAAAATGAAAGAGCTTCTTGAGCAGGCTGCTCTGCCGGTCTGTGAGCGCTTCATGAAATGTTAAAGAGATTATGAAAGAATCACTGCTCTAGTGTCTGAACAACAGTCCTGTGGCCTTCTCTTCTGTATGACAAAATACACCAAAATACTCACCATTTCATGACAAGGAAAATATAGTAAAACAAAACATTCATTGACAGGATGTAGAAATGTATACTCTGTGTGTATGGCAGGAGGAGTCTTGCCCAAGGACACGCGGGTGGGTGTGGCAATCAAACCATCGACTTCTGGATTACTGGATGAAGTCATTACATAACCTGAGTCACTGATACAGCCACTATGTGCACTTCACTGTGTAAAGAACCCACAGTGTTCAGCTCCACTTAAAGGAAGTTAACAGTTACAGGATTTGGGGCTTGGCTCCTTGTTAATGTGGCAGTAGGCGCCGTGTGCCTGTCGGCAGCCTATTAGGTGTGGCCTGAGCCTTTAAAAGGGTGGGTCTCTTACCTGCCCCACCTTTGGGCGCCTCTGACGTCACCCGCTGTCTCTGGAGCAGCGCCACAGCACGAGCGCGGTTAAGAGTCAATATCACTTCAAATCACCTTCTTTGGCCTCAAGCCTGGGGACTGAGCCCCGCGTTGCTGTTCCGTCCGTGAGTATCACGTCTTCTGCATTTACCCTTTCGCTCGCCAACGTGTCCAACAAACACTCGTCCTTTCGCAGACTTCCGGCGTGCACGCGAGGTTTGGGACTTCGCCCGGGTCGTGTGTGCAGCACTTTGTTAAACGCTCTGGTAAGTTATTCTGTGATTTGGTAAATTGACAGTGACCTGGACATTCACCTGCGCTGTTCTGTAGCGCGAGTTTTTCTGCGCACGAGGACGCACCAGCCTCGCGCTGCGCATTCAGACGCTCCGCTAAGGGTTTCGCCCCGTTTAATTACCTTCCTCTATCTTAAGAAATGAATTTAGCGCTGTCCCTAGGGGGCGCTCAGGTTGCACTCACCCTTCGCCCTGGGTGCTCCTGTGCGCGCGGCGCATCCTGGGAGTTTGTATGTATAATAATGCAGTGGCCCCTGTCCTGCTGCGTATGAATCTGAACAGTCTATGTCCTAAATTATAATGTTCTTTAGGTTGGAGATCTTCATGAGCTTCCTCTTCTCCCCACTTTTTCCCTCCCTGCTTTGTCCTTCTGCCCTCCCAGCTGCTGTGGTTATTGGGCCACTTGAAGCAGAGTTAATGTTGGACTCTCCTTAATGTATTAATGTATGAAAGAGTGAATGAAAGTTTTTATAAATTGTTTTAAAAATAGTTTGTCTAATTAAAATCCAAAAAATGTGTTGCTCAGTTCATAGGTCTGTCACCTCATACTTACCTGTGTTTTGCCTTTTTTTTTTTTTTTTTTTTTTAAAAACCTTATAATTTATTTATCCCCTTCGGGGTGGTGTTGCTGGACTGTTAGGATTATAAGGTGGGGCTAGTGAGCGAAACTGAGGCCTATTCACAAATTTAGGGCTTTCTGCCCCACATTTGGAATAGGAGTTTTTTTTAACAGACAAATGGAGACAAACACCAGGATTACTAACATTTTTACATGAATAAGACTCGGTACAGCTGTAGCAGAGAGAGGGGAGACAGTATTCCAGTGGAAGTCAGTTGGAACCTGTGTAGTATTTTATTTTATTTCACATATTATTTTTATGTGACATAACCGTATAGACGCAATATGTGTGCTGTTTTCCCCCCTATTTCCCATTTACTAAAACTAAACATACTAATTTACACATGTTTTTTATCCCTTCAGTTACATCACTTTTGTTTGACATTTGTTTGTACGTTTGTGTAAGACAAGAAATAATAAATCCTGCATATTTGGTCCAAAACAGACTGTAAGACTTGTCCTGTACACATCTTTTGTCTTCAGTAAAATCTCTGTAATCACCTCAGACTAATATTCTAATTGATTTGTTTGGACAATATTTCAGTGCTGTGGCCCTTTGTCTCCGGAGCGCCTCACACTAATATATCGTTTTATGTCTTCATCTACATATTACTGAATAAACAGTGTCACTGAGCCTACGAAGAGTGCATCTTGACCATAAATTTCTCACAGACAATTCTCCGCTCATAGTTTCTATTCCCTCGGTATATTTAGCAGAGAAAGTTATATTGCCCTTCACAGAATATGGACTGCGGTCATTTATACGATATTTCACCATACAAATCAGCTCTGTGCACGGCCTCGTTTGACATCCACGCTCGGCTATCTTCTCAATCATCTCAAAACAAGGAGGCAAATGTAATCTCATTATCATAGTCATCTGAAGAAGTAGTGGTAATGACTTATTTATTTTTGCATTACCGACGGCCCAATAGTTTTTGTCTTTGTGTACGTGTTATAACAGATGTGCAATCAAACATTTAAATATGAGCAGCAAACCGAAGCACCATCAATTAATTTAGTCTGTTCCAAGAAGGCAACGTTCAACTCAGATAACCCGCCGGTGAAAGGGCCGATCGAGATTATGTGTATTCATAATGCAACAATGGAGAGGCTGACGTTGTACTTGTGTGTCACTAAGTTTTGTGAGACCAGATATATTAATCAAACTGTTTCACTTAAGGTGTTGAATAGTCACAGAATTGTATGAGAAATGGATGCATGCAGGTGACTGTCAGGCTGGGGATCGTACAAGGTCTAGAAGTTGTGTTTCTACTTTCTTCTTTTAATCCTATTATTGAAATTTGAGATGTGGAAAAATAGAGGAGTTTTTGGTTTTTCGGAAAAACTTGGACAGGATTTGGGATTCGGGCTGAGATCTTGACTTTCAGCAGTGTTTTGAATATTTCGCACTGTCTGGTTCCCCTATAATAATAATAATAATAATGCATCAGATTGATATTTAACACTTAAAGATGCTTTACAGAGCATTGTTCATTCATTCCACACTCAGTGGTGTTAAGCTCTACTGTTGTAGCCACAGCTGCCCTGGGGCAGGTTGAAGGAAGTGGACAGTGCACTACCCATTGCCCCTTTGACCATCATCATTACTTACAGACACATCACATCCACACTAGGCAATGTGGCTGAAGGGTCTTGCCCAAGAGAAGTGTCTCTGGAGGGACGATGTCTCTGGGCCTGGGAACACCTTGGGGTCCCTCCAGAGGAGCTGGAGGTAGTGTTTGGGGTGAAGGAAGTCTGGAAGTCCCTGCTTAGACTGCTGCCCCAGTGACCTGGCCCCGGATAAGTGGAGAAACACGGGTGGATGGTTTCCTTCCTGTGGCACCTGGAATTCCCAGCAGTCTCCCATCCAAGTACTACCCAGGCCCTGCTGAGCTCCTAGAGTTAAATCTATAGATCTATAGCTAAATGATCCCCAATAACATGGAGAACTAAATATCAAGACAATAAAATTGGGTGGAGTAGCCAAACTGTGGACTGTTTGCATATGCAAAGGATAAATTGAGTGTAGTAAATCTGTTCCATATCCCTTTAGGAGCAAAATGCCTATTAATCCAGCACTGCTGTTTTTCTCCTCTGCCTCTTTATTCAGGTGCAGTAAAGTTTTTTGAACAAGGACATACTTGAAGATAACTGGAGGTGAGCACTTTGGGGTTTATCAATAAAACCTGCTGTTCATTTTTCTGTCTGCTATCTGAGCTGCGTTGTCAGGAGTTTTCTTGTCTGTTTTTGTGCAGCGGAAGTTACTCTGTCAGTCGGGCTGTGGTATCGGAGCAGATCTGAACAGTAGATGATCCTCATAGGGCCCAAAGCTTCTGTGTGCTTTTCAGGACTGGCTAATGCACTGTGCAGAGCTCCATTCAAATCAGACACAGACAACAGAGAAAGGAGCAAACGCCAAAGGGTGAATTTAAAAGACCTGATCTCAATTTTGAACAATTAGTGGCGCCAACTTAGTCCCTGATATTCAGTGGTGGAACATAACTGAGTAAAAGTAGTAAACTTGATGTGGCTTTAGGCGCCCCGTTGCGTTACGTGTTCCGTCCGTGAGTATCACGTGTTCTGCATTTACCCTTTCGCTCGCCAATGTGTCCAACAAACACTCGTCCTTTTGCAGACTTCCGGCGTGCGCGCGAGGTTTGGGACTTCGCCCGGGTCGTGTGTGCAGCATTTTTTTTACGCTCCAGTAAGTTATTCTGTGATTTGGTAAACTGACAGTGACCTGGACATTCACCTGCGCTGTTTTGTAGAGCGAGTTTTTCTGCCTCGCACTGTGCATCCCGACGCTCCGCTAAGGGTTTCGCCCCGTTTTATCATTTTGTTGTATCTTAAAACATTAATTCAGCGCTGTCCCTAGGGGGCGCTCGGGTTACACTCACCCTCCGCGCTGGGTGCTCCTGTGTGCGCGGTGCATCCTGGGAGTTTGTAGGTATAATTATGCAATGGCCCCTGTCCTGCTGCGTATGAATCTGAACAGATCATATCCTAAATTATAATTTTCTTTAGGTTGGAGCTCTTCATAAGCTTCCTCTTCTCTTCCTCTTCTTTTTGTTGGGAGTTTTCCCTTTTTGTCCCTTTCCTTCTCCCGTCCCAGCTGCTGTGGTTATTGGGGCTTGAAGCAGAGTTAATGTTGTTAAAGACTTTCCTTGATGAGTTTTATTGTATCTATGAAAGAATGAAAGAGCTGCTTTTATAGATTGTTTTAAAACTATTTTGTATAAATCACGTTCAAAGTTATCAAATAAAATTGTATTATTGCCCAGTTCATGGCTCAGTCGCCTCATACTTCTCTGTGTTTTACATTCTAATTTATTTATTCCCTTCGGGGTGGCGTTGTGGATTTTATGAGTAAGTTGGGGCTAATGAGCAAAACTGGGGCCTATTCATAATTTTAGGGCCTTTCTGGCCCCTTGTGCTACGACATTAAATACACTTTTTAGGTATCTGTATTTTACTTAAAGGTGCACTGTGTAACTTTTCTGGTGTCCGTCACCTGCTTCTCTTCAGGGAGATTGCCTGAAATATTCCAAAGTATGGCATTAAAGTACTTATTTATCTCTACAGAGACAGCAGGTGACACTACAGGGCCAAGTTACATGTCAGGCCTGTGGAGAGGCGAGCCCTCTTACAGTAAGAATGCAGGTTTTTAGGCCATTAAAACTCATGTTATTCAGTAAATGCAAGATGGCTATGTATAATGCCACACCGGGACATTCCTGATAACGATAACATCTCCATGGCGATAGGTGCACCATACACCAGAAAAAAATACACAATACACATACTTTTTACTTGGGCTTCACTACAACTGAGAGCAGATATCTGTACTTCTGTTCCACCACATCCACAGGACTGAATATTACGTTTTTTCTTTTCTTTATTATTATGTAACCCAAGCAGATGCAGGACCCCATGCTTGTCCCCATGGAGGCCTCACTACTCTGCGTATCAATGTAGTGAAGGTTTCATCTGTGGACGGCACCGTTTTTGCAATTAAGACGTTTCAGCTCCCATCCAGAAGCCGTATACAACTGATGGAACTGGCGTGAACTGCGGGGAATTTATCCAACCCTAGTTTTAATGAGCTATCTGCTCAGTAATTCTGCGGGAGAGGCAGCCAACACACACTGGGGACCTAACAACCCGTAGTCATGTGAGCTGTGACCAAGGGCACAGCAGATTCACGCTGAAACTCCTCCCTCGGCTTCTGGATGGAAGTCGAAATGTCTTGGTCGCAAAAACGGAGTCCAGATGATCAATGATGAAACCTGCGCTACACTGAACCACTCCTGAACCATTACAGGATTACACTTTCTCTGACTCGCCTGTCCATGGAGAAAAGCAAGTGATCTGTGGAAAGGCGACCCCCACAGTAGGTTTTTCATAAGCATGTATATTCATAGCAATAACACCATTTTTAATAAAATAAATGCATCTATATAGTCACAATATTTCATCATGTCATTTCCATTATTCACTTTTGTGGCCTAATATACACACGGCTTTAAATATGTAATGTGCTGTTTCAGTTTTGAGTGTTCTCTAGCGCATACATTCTGCAGTAAATGACAAGAAACCTGAAGATTTACTTTTGAGAATCCTTGATTTGTTCTCAATAAAGCCTGGAGAGTTCAATCTAAATGTGACCGAGATGAACAGGAGATAATCAGAGCTATGAGAGCTTCTGAGAAAATGTTAAGAAATATACTAAAAAGTAGCACTGGGTCACTGCGAACTGACTTCACCCATTCATCACTGTCACAGGAGCAAAGTGACATAAAACTGTGTGGGCTTCAGCAGTAACAAGTCTCTGTCAAGTCTCTGTATTGATGCTGGTCGGTGTAAAAATATTGGTTTGAAAAGAAAATATCTTAGAGAAAGTTCGCTCAGCTGTTTCAGTGAGCTGCAAAGGACCTGAAAATGAGAAGAGTCGTGTCAAGCTTAAAAATTAACAGGCGTAAGAAAGATGATGGGGAGAAAAGAAGTGTATTGTCACTTAAGGAAGTTCTAGTGTTCAGTTTCCACAGGGATTATGGGTATTTACACAGTTTACATCCAGTCCAGTGTTAGACCTGGATGTCATGTGGTGATACAAGAAGAATGTGCCATTGTGGTTTTAAACTCCGTAAAGCTTCACTAAAATCATTTGGATAATTTCAGTCCTGGAATTTCCGGGCTCCACTGAACAAAAGGTAAAATGGAGCTGTTAACTTGAAAACACACGCCGCTTCATGACATCACAAGGTGGAACAGAGCATTTTGAGATGTAGACAGACTAGCAATAAAATACGACTGGAACATGTGAATGAAACAAAACAGAATTCTGGATATGCTTTTACTGAGGAAACGATATTCTAACATGGCCTAAAGCTCACAAGAGGCAATTTTGAGTGTTATAGTACCTTTAATAGGGCCATATGTGATTTTGTAATGCAGTAAAATACAGCAGTTCTTAGGTGCTGACTGCATCTAATTAAAAAGCATTTTTAAAATTAATCAATCATTGCATTTATATATCAGCGTTCATGACACCCAAAGCGCTTTACAGTTCATTATTCATTCACTCTGCACTCGGTGGTGGTAAACTACTAATGTAGCCACAGTTGTCCAATCTGTGCCATCGGCGTTCCCCTGTGGCACCTGGAATTCCCAGTGTCGCCCATCCAAATACTGGCCCTGCTGAGCCTCTGAGATCTGACAGGATCAGGCTTTGACAGGCTGGTATTTTTATTGCCTTTAACGTACCCGTAGATCTTGGCTGGTTGTAACCACAAAGTTTGTGTAAGCTGAGCAGTAAATACGAGAAATGCATAATAATTTAAATCTTAAACCTAAATATTTGTGTGTAAGAACATTTAACATTAAAATTTAATAACAGTGCTAGTATTAAAAGGACAGCAGTGGCTCAGACTGTTTCGTATTGGCTAAAGCTTAATTTGAACACTTAAATACGAAGAAGGCACTGCCCAATGTGACCACACCACTGTCATGGTTTGTTGCCATTGCAAATCATTTTATTTGGGTAGAAATGACCAATATCATCCCTATGTATTGTCCCGATAACCTCAGCAGAGCTTATCAACCATCAGTTTCTCCAGTTTCCAAACAATCTAGTGATTACAGAAGTATAACACCTCTGATTATGGAGTGAATGAATAAGTGTAAGTGTATGGCTTTAAAGCATTATGATTATTATGATCATGATTATTTATTATATTTATTATGGTTATTAATATGATTATGGTTATTATTAACAAAAGTGTACTAAATGACAAAGAATAAAACTGCTTTCAGGGGATGAACTCCATATATTATAGACGATTAGGCACATGAGGCCGAGGGGTTTTGAAAGTTATTACAATAAGCATTTACCTTTGACAGTCCATCACCATCATGACATACCTGAATACAAAAGAAATGATAAATTAATTAATATTCCTGAATGAAAATATCAAATCCATGTTTATTGCAGGAAAGCTAAAATTGCGTTTCTCTAGGTATCAATTATATAAAAAGAACATGATTTAAAACAGACTCACAAACCCCTCGCCCCAACACATCCATTTACACCCTCCCAGAGACAGATCCAGTCAGAAAACTTATTGCAGTTTCAGTTTAAAGTGCCCATAATAGCGGTCTGTGTATAAAGTGCCAGTTAAAGTGGGTGAGTGAGATAAATCCTTCACACTAAACTAAAACAATAATATACACATAATATACATGATGTACAGGAGGTGCAGGCGTATATATGAGAGATTCAACTGTTCCGCGTCCTAATCGCATGTGGGAGGAAGCTGTTAATAAAGCATTATGTTACCTCCACGTTGCTTGTATCAGCTGAAGGTTAATTAAAACCAGCAGAAACAAGCACCGTTCAAGGATCATTCCCTTTATTTTTTTAATCCACGGCCTATTTCTGTATTCATCGTTTTTCTTCTTTATATTTTCAAAGTGCTGCAGCGGCACAGTGAGCACAGTGTGGTGTAAAAAACCCATAATGCAGTGATTTGTGCCATTTATGTGCATTTGAGTCTCATTATATAGTGTTTTGTTGAAATGTTGTTTTTGCATAAAATGAATGACAGGAAAATGGTTTTATACCTTTTCCCACCAAGTACCACCTGAGAAAATGTTCAGAGTATCACCGGAACTAAACCCGGACTATATCAGGCCGAAATTAGGGCTAAATATTGTCTAAAATGAGAACCTTAAATAAAGCAATTCTTAAATTAAGCATACAAATGCCTTAATATATTTGACTCTAAATTAAACACAGACCCCAGGCACCACTACAGGGAAAATGGAAAAAATGAGCTGTTTGTGCAAAAAGAAAAAAAAAAAGTCTTGGAAAATTGAGCCCAAATTATGCTTTTTTTTTTTTTTTTGCTTGTCGCTCAGGGCTTCGATACATGTACCACAGTTTGAAAAAGACTGGGATAAGATCAAATATTTATACAAAGTAGGGGTGGGCGACATCTCAATAATTAAAATATATCGTGATATTTTTTAAACTTGATACGGATTTTGACATATCGTATATGTCGATATAATGCTTATATTTACTTCCTCATTCAACACGGCGGCGCCACAACAGCCTGTGAATGCTGAAAGTTGGTGCACATCCTCTGTGTCGTGTCCTTTAGTCCAACAGAATCTGACCATATCAGGGTGAGCATAAGTTTTTTTTCCCAGCATTTATAGTTTATGCAAATGAGCCATGCTGTTTTAAGTTTTGTTTCTATAAAACTTAAACAAACGTGCGTAAAGCTGCATTAAACACGTCACTATTTCAAACGGGCTGATGTGACTCTATCTTAGTTCTGCTTTAGATGGTGTAAAGTTGAGTTTATTTATGCAGAAGATTTGAATGAATAATCTGCTGTAGTGTTGAACTTGTACAATCGTGTTTGGAAACGTTCAGTTTGATCTGTGCAGTGGATTGTGGGATACCTCAGAGCTCCTGACCGTTGGTTTCCTCGGCTAAACGGGCTCGGGGTTCTGGTGATCGTGTGGTTCACAGAGTTAATGCAAACGTGAGCTTGAGTTGTTTTGTTTTTGAACGAAAAGAAATTGAAAATATGAAATCGTTCCTACATGAACTCCCTATGTCTTTGCACTTCAGTAAAAAAGACCTTGTGGAATTTGGCGTATTTATTTTTGCACTAGTTTTTGGGGGGGTTATTTTTCCTGTACAGATCTCGAGATGTATATCGTATATCGAGATATAGCAAAATGTATCGAGATATATCTTTTGCTCCATATCGCCCAGCCCTAACACAAAGGTTAAAACTTAGTAAAGAAATATATCGTCAGTGGACTAAACCTAGTATTGTGTGTGTGTGTGTGTGTGTGTGTGTGACTGTGGGAATGCTGGAAATGCTGCACTGTTGTACATATTTGTATGAATATTATTTGCAAGTTTTTTTTTTTTTAACTATTATTAGGTAAAAGCCGAACCAGGGACAGGAGTTGAAAATTAGCTAATGGCTCTAAACTCTTTATGCGTCGCATCAGCTGCAGGTTCTGTATGTACATATGTTTGACTGCATTGTCCCTGTCAAATAAATAAATAAATAAATAAATAAATATTCTCAACATAAAGTTTTATTAGTGATTTGCAGCAACTGATTTGACCTGCTTCAATTCATTCACATTATTAGAACTATCAGTGATTTTGTAACACTATGCAGCCAAATACACTCTTTTTGCACTGACCAGATCTGTTAGAGTTTTGAAACCACATTAATGACGTGAGACCATTTAAAACTGTGGAGATGTCGTAGCCTTGACTCGTAGATCCTCAATGTCTCATCAAAATCCGAAGACTCGGCTATTAAAAACTATCTCAGTTTTGATAATAAAGCAGGCATTAGGTTTCAAACACCTCCGTTTTTCGACAAAATGGTGAAATTAAGAGGCACTTGTGGATCCGGCGCTGGGAATCACAGCCAGGAAGCCTTTTGGACACTTCCTGCGACGTAAATCATATCTGTGATCACTGAGCTCCTTGCTGCAGTTCTTCCTGACGGGAGTAATGCAGTCGTCATGTCTCACCTGCAAACACTTCTTATCACTTTTACTTAGGCAGTTTTGCAGCTCTGCAGGTTTGGGTAACACTTTAGAATTACACTTTAATTAACCCTTATCTAGCACTAACAAAGACATACTTTTAACATAAGACACTGCAAGTGAGTATGTGAAAAAATCTTAAATAATGTAAGAAAACATGGATTGCGTTAAATGTTTTTCATCAGTTTTCATATAAACATAAATACAAACAAAATTGTATGTGCACAAAAGGCCAAAAGTGACCATATTTACGACATATAAATCTAAAAATTGACAGAGCAAAGTTTAAATGTCAAAATATACAAAAATATTTATATATTTTGGATATCTGATTTAGTATTTGAGTAAACTAGGTATGACTATAATGATAATTTCACAGCCTTTCCCATAAAAATCTATGCAATGAATAAATGAATTAATAAAGCATCTTTAGGTGCAGATTGGACATTGTTCCAAGTAAAACCTTATATACTGAGAGAGCAAAAAAGAGCGTCTAACCTGTAGTATTTCCTCTGAATAATGAACAAATCGTTTATTAAGAATGATTCAGACTTGTTAACCTTAACCCCTTAATAACAGTGTGGTTATAATAAAATGGTGCCGCGGTGATTCATCTTTATTCAGGCTACTTTGGACTCAAAAGCACAATTAATTTCAGGTTGGTCTCTCTTCTTTTGACATTTCATATACTTATAAAAGCCAATTATATGATTTAATAAAAGTTGTACATTTTTATACCCAATTCCAAGTCGCCATAATCGTTCAACGTCAAACTAAGTGCCGTACCAAGAAATTCTGATCGTAATACAACCACAGACTCAAAACTTTACTGCTTTACTAAAATAAAGAGCAAACTGAAACTCAAGTAACCCGAAAACGGTTATGGATGTGTGAGGTGACCCTGCTCACAGTAAAAGTGCATGTTCAAAAGCATTAATTATACGTTGAAAATACATGTAATTAAAGAAACGTACGGGAAATTAAATGTCATACTGTGGTCATACTGTGGTATAACCCAACGTATCCATGTAGACAGGCAAGTGGCAGACCCCCCACCGGGAAAATCCCAGTGAACTTTTAAAATACTTTCCTCTTTGTCTTTCTCAGAGTTTTATTTAATAGGTTGGATACAGCCAGTGACACCATAGCAGTCTCTTATTCTGTGTTGTCTTTGAAAGAAACTAAACCGTGATATTTACCCAACAAACAACAGACGGGACACAGTGCATAAGAGCAAAATCTTCAATGCTTTGTGTGTGTTTATTTTCAGTAATAGATTTATCGTAAAAAAAGCCACACACAAAAAGATGCCACTTTTCCCGTACTGTGCGTTTACTGGAGCAGGTTTTCGATGGCATTTCTCAGAATGTCCCTGCTTGTCCTGGCTTTGCAAAGTGAATAATAGTGATAAAGCAAGTTAATCGTATGTATTTGTTGGTGGTTTCTTACCTGGCCAGTCAGAACCACACGCTTTGACAAAACTTTACAATCTTGCATTTATTCCATAGCAGATGTTTTCTGTTGCTTACAAATATTGAAAATCATGCGTTCTTACTGTGACCATCATCAGATCTTAACCTGTAATTTGACCTGATGGAGTCACCTGCTTTTCTCAGTGGAGATTACTACGTTTAATGGTCAGGACACTTTTGGATATATATATATATTTAATCTCCATGAGGTTCTCCTGATAAATAAATAAAAATAATTAGGGCTGTCAACATTAATGCGTTTTTTAAGCCGATTAATCACACAGTTTATTTTGAACGCACATGCTCCTCCTCGAAAGCGCGGATGGTGATCTGAAAGCAGGTTATCAGGTCAGTGATCAGGTTTTGTCTATACATGGATGTGAAGACGACAGATGAGACTGTGACTGGTGCTCAGCGGCAAATTTCTCTTCAAGAAACTGCCCGACGGGACTTCAGATAAAACTAAGGTAGTTTGCAGATATGTCAGCGATGAACTCTCTTTCCACAGAAGCACAACAAATGTAAAATACCATCTTAAAGCAAAACACGTGTTTGTTGAAATATTTCACTCTTTTTTGAAGAATAATTAACTGCAATTAATCAAAATTCTAAAGTGCGATTAATCTGATTTAAAAAATGAATCATTTGACAGCCCTAAGAATAATGCAATACAAGAAGATATCGGGCACAGCAATAACATGTCCATGACGAGGGTTCAGAAACACCATCTCCTCCTTGAGCAGCCGAACAGTGGAGCTCTCTTCTAAATGTCTGATTCGTCCTCTCCTGTGGATGTGCATTTGGATGACACAGCAGGTTTCTCTGTTAAAAGGGCACTGCACCAGAGGATTGTGGGATACGGCCCCAGCGCTGATCTGGCCCCGCGCACCCCACTGCCCCGTGATTGAATGCCACTTGACACATTTTCAATAGGATCATCACCTTTTCCTGTAGTACTGAATATACATCAGAGCAGAGGGGAGCTGCTTTCAGTGCTCTGATCCTCTCCCTGGGTCTGTATAGGCCCACTGGAGAAAAGGAGACACACATACTGCAAGTTTAAAATGGCTCTTCCCAATTTTCTTCCATGTAGCTGAACCAACTTAGTTTTGCACAGGCACATAAATATTGTAAAAGCTGCTCTTAGGGTAAAAGGGAGACCAGCCTGTACTGTCTGCATTATATTATGTATTTTGTTGTCTGAGAACCAGGAGATGTACTTTGGGCACACTAGTTGTTGAAACTTGTTGAAACTTCTGTCTTTCCTCTGAATGTTATGAAATGTGAATAATTAGGACGGTAGGCATACAGATGCAGTGTCTTTTTCACATTTTGTATCGTTATTGCGCTCAAATTCGAAATGGGAATTGACAAGGCACAAGCTATATTCAATTTACTACATTTCAGTCCATATCATCAAACAGCATATTTTTTACTCCTCCTCATCTTCTTGCTTTCACTATCAAAGTTTTTACGTCACTCTAGGCTTCAGTTGTAACAATTATCCATCTCCGTCTGTCTCCCCTCACAGCCGAGCTGCAGTGCACAAGCATCTATACAGCCTAGAGACGATATAACACACATCAGCAGCTATAAGATATGGCCCAGCCCTGGAGTGTGCTCACTTTCAAACTACACTTTAAAAGAGCTTATGGTGTTTGGAGTTTATATTTTTTTTTATGTAAACCCAGACATGGCTTTTCAACAGGGACGACTGAAGTTTCATTGGCCCAGATTCAGGTCGGGCTCTCTCCTCTGTGGGCTTCTGTCAGCTGCAGACAGGCTCCACTAGTTTGTTTTATTTAAACTCATCCATCTTTTTTCTCAAGTCAAGAAAAGTGTGACACCACAGAGGCGAGAGACACAGCAGGGCTAGAATATAAAGAGATGAACTTGGTCACTTCTATCTTCACTTCTATCTATATTATAGTACGGCCAGTGACCTAGAGACTGTAAAACATAACCACGCTGTCAATGTGCAATAGTCCACGTACGTAACCGGCTAAAATCAGGAGAGCTATTAACATATAAATGAGGTCTTCATTGTACCTGAAGATTGTTGGGCTGGGATTATTGGATTACTTTAAATTTTACTAGATGATAATGTGATAAAAATCCATGCGAAGTGGAAGAAATTTGAGCATTGACATGATCCAAACAATAAACATATAATATAACTCATAACATGTATAATATAACATATAAAATAACAACTCTAAACTAGGTCTAGTATTAGCCTAAAGCAAATAGTGCACATTGTCTCTTAAAGTTGCGCTACGTAACTTTTCAGGTGGAGGTTCCACCACATGCTTGTCTTGAAGGAGAGTCATTTCTTTGCCTGGAAAATTCCACACTAGGACATTAGGACATTCAATTTAAAAATAAATGGAAATCAAGTTAGATTTGTGGAGAGGCGATCCTTCTACAGTAACAATACATGTACACGTTTAATGCCACACTGTGGAACATTCCCGGCAAAGAAAAAACATGCAGCAGGTAGTGGACAGCTCTACACATCAGAAAAGTTAAGAACTGAACCTTGAAATACAGTATTACAACCACAAACTGTGTGAGAAAGGATATTCTTTCTAACTGTATTTACTGGAGCTCTAAAGTGGAACCCACACATGATCTGCAAGAATCACTGGGACGCTTCACTTGATTGGAGAATATTTATTTGATGCTGCCTGATTGTGATGGTGAATGAGTGAGTGTGTGTGTGTGCGGTTCTGAAGAAACAAGAAAATATGAACAAGAATGAGCAAATGTACAATCACACACAATATGATTATAAGAAAGTATACACAATAATATACAAACACTGAAAACGGTATTAAACATGGTAAAGCTGACATTACATGACTATAAATGTCTATATTTGGCACTGTCGTCTTTCACCAAAAGGGCAGAAAACAAATGCCAATAAAAAATAAGAGTTTAATTTGGCGAGTTTCAACAAGCATGGGTCCCTCTAGTGGCCAAATAAAAGTATGACAAGAATGTCTTCCTCTGTTGGCCACGAAGGTAATTGCAAAAGGCCTGAGTAGTGACCATGACGTGCTTCAAGGCCTGTAACCACTTAAGATGCACACAGAGCGTAACTTACATTACTGACAAACTAGTGCTTGAATATGAATGCGCGTTACCGGAATATAAATTCACCCAACATGACGAGGTAAAGACATAATATTATAAATATAATGTGGCACAAGGTTTGAGGTAAAGTAGGCCCAACCTAACCCTTCGCACAACAAAGAACAGATCAAATACAGTGTAATAACTCTCAATTACATGCATTAAACAACAAACACTTACCTGAGATGCACACAGTCAGAGGACAGAAGATACACAAAGGCGGGTAATAATAGTCTGTGCTACTAAAACACTCCTACTCACAACGAACTCTCCGACAGACTGACAACTTGCTGCAGGATGAAGAGTCCAGGTGAAGTGAGGTGCAGTGAGGAGAGAGTTGGTGTCAAAGTCTGTGGTGCCTAGTGGCCACATGGGGGCCTTTTCTACAGACCGTATGTATAATGGACGTAGTTAACCCACGAACTGTCGCGTTCCAAATGGGAAGTGTTCATGGGGGCACTTTTGGCTCCATCAACTCTATTTCCAGTGGACTTTTACATAAAAAAATGATCAAGCTCTCTGTAACTGCTGCAGTGAGCCTCGTCATTTTGGTCTTAACATGTTCACATTAACCTGCTCTACATGATTCTGGTGTTTTTATATCGTTGTTTTGTCCGTAAATACATTTCGCTTCCAAAAACAATTCCAGTGTGTTCTGAGGACTCCCTGTATTGTTATAAAATGTACAGTTGTGTGTGAAACATGTTTGGCAAACCCGTAACGGCACCATATTAAGTTACTCCATCCAGATCATTTGTTGTCCTGTAGCTTTGGGGCCCCCTTAATGTTTTCACAAATCACAAACTGTCTGCCTGTAGAGTACTTCCTGCTGAAGTGTGTTTGTCATAGCAGGATACTTAGCATGGATGTGACGGCAGAGCACAGGCGCTAGCACAGATAGTGCGGTGCTTTGTTGTGGCTTCAGTCCCAGAGTTCTGTGTACCATAGGATGGCTCAGTGAAAGTGGATCAGTTTATGGCGGCCCTCTCCCAAATACGCTCCAGATTGAGTTGAACTTTTGTTGAGAAATGTTGTCAGTCATGTTGTGAAGAGCCTGACATTTTTGAATCAATGGTTAAAATAAAAGCGTAAGATACCTAATATCAGTGAGGAAGTTCTGCTTTAATCACATTGAACTATTTGTGAGGATCAGTTCTAGAAATGAATCAAAATATTCTCTCTTTCTGATGCTCAACAGTCCTCAAAATTGCATAATTGTCTTATATGTATAACCTATACTTATGTGTCCTAAACACATTACTGTTTAGGACAGTAATGTGTTGAGTAACAAGTAACTTAGCACATTTGTTACTGTTTGGCTGATGTCATTAGGAGCTGTTTTTGGTAAACTATAGTCTTAATTATGGTAATCTTCTGTAACCATCTTGAAGTTGTATTTGGAGTGATTTGTGTATGTTTGAGCAAACTTTAATCACTTAATGTGAATACAGCATAATGCCAATTAACTCCCGTTTTTACGGTTTCCATTATGTCCACTTCTCTGTTCTTACTTCTTCAGTTTTATGTTTTTAATTTGTGATACATTATAGATTTGACATCGGAGGTGCCGACTTTTTTATAACGTTTACGACGACGTCCGCTCACATTGGGCACCATCGTTTTCTAAAGCAGAAGAAAGCAAACTCTTCTGTTGAGTCATTTTAGATCAATATTGCAATTTAAAATCTACTGCTGTCATACAGTATCTTTATATATCAGACAAAAACATAATACGTCTTATTTAATAGGGCTAAACTACTATATGGCTGTAGTTTTCTGTGAGGAGTTTGCGTGGCTGTCCACATCGCATAAACCCAAAACATGCACCACATATCAAATCCTCCAATCCTGACCAAAACTAGCTCAAGATCTGGTGATACCAGGTCTCTGGCCACAGCACCCGCTGGCAGGATGCCCCAGCGACACTGATGGGTCAAATGGAGAGGACAACTTTACCTACAGGGACAAAGTTCCCCTTAACCTTATAAAATAGTACAAAAACAATCCTGTAAACATACTGTGAGAGACCTGTTTGAGTCATTTGTATGCACTTGGTTTTGCAGGGTGATGCATAGGCTTCCTCCAGAGTCGACATTTTCACTTTTGAATTGTGGTATTTAATGTGTTTAATTGGCAATTAGGCAGGCCATTCAGGGGCGGTTTAATTAATTTTGTGTGTAATATCAGAGACAAGCCAAACCTTCACCTTTCGCGGAGTTATCGTGCGCTGGAGGTGCTGGGGACTTTAAGGTGAATAATTTCCTCAACTCAAGCTCATTACGTAAATCTGTCATCCCTGAACGTGTTTTGTCCAAGGCGATTTGCTCTCATCACCACGTTAACACACTTTAACACTCTTTTACTCCAGGGTTCACGAGAAGAGATTCAACAGCAAAAATGTTACTTTGAAATATCATATTGTGCTTCCTGGATAACTGAATGTTTCTATTTCTAAACTAAGTCGGTCGTGATTAGATTACAACAAAAGAGCATTTAATCGCAACAAAAGAGCATTTAATAGCAGGACTGATCATTTATTGACAATGATTCAATACAACATTTTTAATGAAATACAAAATGGGAACAAATTCACCAAAACAACTAAAATAAAACATTTTTCCAAATAACTAGATTGCAATTGAAAAAGATGAAAAATGACCAAAATATCCATTAAAGGTGGACTGTGTAAGGGTCTGCCATCGGCTTGTCTCCATGGTGATGATGTTGCTTTTCCTGGAATGTTCCACAGTATGGCATTAAACATATATATCTTGCATTGATTCATTTACAGGTATTCTTATTTCTTAAAGCGACTGCAAAAACATGCATTATTACTGTGAGCAAGTCTAGAGTCTCCACAGATCTGACCTGGAACTTGGCCTGGGGATGTGGCCTGCTTGTCTCCATGGAGTTTTAATGCCATACCGTAGAACATTTCGGGGAAAATAAAACAACATGGAGTCAAGCAAGTGGTGGACCCTATAGACCCTTTTAGTGTCAGTAATCCGTGATGACGTAGGCTCGGTTGCACAGGCATTTTAGCAACGGCAGAACTCAGCGGCTTGTCAAACTCTGTGAATTATTATCGTCAAAAAAGATCGTGAATATTTCCCCAACAAGCTGACTTTGACAAACGGTGTCCGACTGCCAGATCCTTGTGCGATCAGTGAGTAAAATTTTAAAACTTTAGTCCGCTGCTAGAATACCGATTCTGACATCCGCGCACATAAAAAAACAGACATTTTGGTGCTGAAACTGTTTTTTTTATCTCCGTCTTCTTCTGTCCATGTTCAGTCTGAATGAATCGGTTTGAACTTCTGTTGCCAAAACGCACTTTTTTTAAAAAATTTTTTATCACTTCCGCCCTAAAAGGATCTATACCAGAAAAGTTACTCAGTGCACCTTTAAGCATTTATAATTTGAGGTTGATTTTACCCACATTGTACCCATACTATAAACCTTCTTATATCAATAACTTACTTTGATTCCTCCAAGCGCATACGAGTCTACGTCGTGTTCCTGCCCCCACCCGACTTACTGAAGCAACTCCATTTTAATAAAGGCGCACACACTGATAAAAATAGATAAAGTTTTACAACAAACCTGCCTCAAGCTAATCCCAAGTCTCTATCACTAATATGAGTCCATATACTTTACCCCTCCCTGCTCTATATAAACACCCATTAGACAGTATATGACCAGAAAGACGTCTTGCACCTCAGCACTTCTCATATTACTTTGGCCGTAGGTTCCTCTCTGGTGGGACCGGGTGGGGGTGGCGCTTGACCCGGGCAGCGCGTAGGTGGTCGGATAACCTGTGTATGAGATGCCTTCCCCCCCTTCCCATCCTCCCCCCCTCCGTCCTCCCTCTCCTGCTGACTCCACACCACTGCTCTCTCCACGCGATGCTCAATTAATCCAGAGTCTTCAAGAATAACATCAAAGTCCACAGAGAGAAGTGTGTTACGGTGCACCTGTGCCCCGGGCCGGCCACCGTGAACCGTAAAACTAAGCAGTGTTACTCATTATTATGTTATAGAGTTTAAAGGAGCACTGTGCAACTTTTCTGGCGGGAGGTCCGTCAAATTTATCGTTATTACTTTGTCTAGAATATTTCGCAGTATAATATTAAAGCTTTCAGTCATCATGGAGACCGAACCAGATCAAGTCACAGGTCAGATCCACTCTCACAGTCAGAATACTTGTTTTTCTCTGTATGTTTGACCACCTGTAATTTAATAAGTGCAAGGTAGAGCCGTTTAATGTCATACTGCGGGACATTCCAGGCAGAACAACCCACCAAACATTAGTGCGTCCATTCTTCTAGATGTGCAGATCTACTGTCAGACGCAATTAAGACATATAAATGACTACTAAATGACGTGCAGATTATGTCCACTGTTTGGACGTCTAACTATGAACCCACTTGGACGTCAATATGCAGTAAAACATTTGATCACTGGACTAGGTGACTCACTTTATATATTTTAGCACTACCTCACTTTTCATTTGCACATTTTTGTTATGTCTATTTGTGGTCTTGTCTAGTGTGTTTTTATATTCCGTTTTACTTGAATGTTTGCACTGAGGTGGGAGGGGACAGTCATTTCATCTGTGCTGTATGTTTAGTATGTATATGCACATGTGACAATAAAGATGATTGATTGATTATTGAATATTCCCACTGCGCAAAGTCATGTTGAAGCGTCTTTTTAGGGTCATTTTTGTACGTCCAATCTCCGTCCACTGAAGATGCAGACTGATGCCAGATAATGTCTTTTTCCAACGTCTTCCGGATGTCCAGTAATGATTATAATTCTAGTCCAAATGAGGTTCTTGTTGATGTCTTTTCTACTTAAAAAATATATATTTATGACAAATATAAATAGTGTTGTTATCAATATTATACATTCATTTTAATTTAGATTATTTGTGATGAAACATTTATTACTAATTATTTATTAGAGTACATATTTTATTATCTCTTTAATTCATTTAGGTATATGTATGTTTATTTGGAAATGCAATTTGTGGAAAATTAAAGGTGTGTGTGTGTCTGCGTGTGTGTGTGTGTGTGTGTGTGTGTGTGTCCATCCATCCATCCATCCATCTTCTCCCGCTTAATCCGGCTGGGTCGCGGGGGCAGCTTGCTGCCCAATACTGTGTGTGTGTGATGTATCTTTTTTAATTTAGCTTTTAATTGAACCTTTTACTTGTTTTAAATTATAAGTATTTTACTTAATCTCTATCTAATTTTAGCTCTTCATTTTTATTTTCACTACAACCTTTACGAGCTTTATGTTTTATTTTTTCTATCTAAACTGTTGTAAATGTGGGAGAAACAATGGGGTGGGGGTTACTGTTTTTTAATCATTGTCATTTTTCTGTTGCATGTGAAGCTCTTTGTGCTAAATTTCAAATGTATGAAAAGTGCTATTTGATTAAAGGTAGAAAATCGCTTTATAAAAATGTGACAATTTAAAATGAGTTTAAATTTAATGTAGAAAAGACGTTTGATTTGGACTAGAATTAACCCTCATCCGGAGGTCATGGGAACGTCAATAATGGATGTCCGGAAGATGTTGGAAAAAAGACGTCATCTGGGGTCACAGTCTGGACCTTCAGTGGACCGAGACTGGACGTTCAAAAATTATCCTAAAAAGATGTTTCAACATTACTTTGCACATTGGGAATAATCATGAATAATGTCATTTCCCGTTCCTTTGCGCAGTGGGAATGACACATCTCTAGAAACAAGTAGGTGATGGACCCTCCACCAGAAAAGCTACTCAATGCACCATTAAATGAATTATTCAAAATTATCGATTACATTTGTTGGTTATAATCTCTTAAATCCTGTTGATACTTTGCAGCTGATGTCATGAACATTCCCTGATGTTATGAAGCTAACTGAAAGCACTGCTACGTTACTGGACGGTTACTCAATGTACACTAAATCTGATCTTTATTTTGACACAGTCTGATCAGAAAGAGCTGACGTGGTTCGAACTACAACAGGTGAGGTGGTTTGTGCGCTTAAGCAAGTCTCTCACATGGAAAATTATTGTCACAAGCTAGTTATCAGTTCGTCGTTTTCACCTTTTTGTTGAAAATCAAACACCTAAACATAACCACGAACCCTCGTATTGATCAGAGGCTCCTGAAAATGTGGTGTTTACGCACTGAAAACACAACTTCGTATACGTTTCTGAGGAGGTAACACCATTCTAACGTGGCTTAAAGCTCACAAAAGTCAATTTTGCGTAATATGGGACCTTTAAACTTCTTGAAACTATCTCCGTGGAGCCAAGGAAGTGACCTGACCACTCCAAATCACACGTCCAGCCTGTGAAGCGGCGACCCCCACTCACAGTATGCATATTTTTCAAGACAATATGTAATCAGTTTCATGCTAAATACACGTTTAATGCCATATTGTGAAACATTCTACGCAAAGCAATAACATCTCCAAAAGGTAACCCCCCCCAGAAACGTTATATCGTGCAAATCTCAGAAGCATATGCAGCCATCCGAGCTCCAGTGGTGAAATACTGCAGATCTAATACACATCATATAGAAAATGATGTTTATAGCAGGAGGCACTCGCACGGATACAGATTTGAACACGCTTCCCTCTCCCCTTGTGTTTCTTTGATGCTGTGTTAGCGCGTTCGTGTGCGCTGACAGGTTAGCGAAAGACCCACAGACGCTGAATTACTGCAGGGAGCCCCGAAGTGACTTACTCCCCTCTCAGAGCTGATTACTATGCAGCAATTTTGAATTACGATCTCCAAATCGCGCCGGGATATTGAGTAGTTTATGAAAGCCACAGACGAAGTGAATGAGCGGAGAATGCGCGACGTAACTGTGACAAGTATTGAGAGGGTGATTTCCAACAAGCAGCGAGTATAAGCGGAGTTTAATACAGTCGAGATAATTTGGTTCGCAGCACAAAAGTTTAATGAACTGCTCTGCCCTGAGTTCAACTGAAAGTGTGTATTTGCATATCAATTGATACAAGCTGAAGATAGATCACGTTAAAGAGCCCATATTACGCTATTTTCTGAGCAGTTATAATATTACCAGTGGCAATGGGTGGCCTAAACAAAATTTTGGTTTATAGTCAACATTTACGTAATATTTAAAGACTAATATTGCGAAACGATCTCAATTTTTTATGTTAAATTGCTTTAAAAATTTGCATGTTTGGATTATGGACCACTAAACGTCACATACCCGGAGCTGTGTTTTATTTCATTCGCAGATGTTTGAGTTCTTCTCTCAGACAGAAAACACTCTGTTCCACCTTGTGATGTCATGTGGTAATACAGGAAGCGCTCCACTGTGTTTTTACACTCCATACGTCTTCACTGGAATCGTTAATTAGAGAATTTCAGCCCTGGAAATCTCTCCTGAATTAAAGGTAAAAGGAGCTGTTCACCTGAAAACTACCGCTTCATGACATCACAAGGGGCAACGGAGCATTTTGAGCTGGAGATGTAGACAAACTAATAATAAAGGGTGAATAAAACATGTGTGAATGAAACAAAACACATAATTCTGGGATGTTTTTGAGGAATTAACAACATTCTAACACGGTTTGCACCTCACAAGAGTCAATTTAGCATAATAGCGGAAGGACCTTTAATCCTGATGTAGTTTAGATGGCAGAAGAGTCAGAAACTAGAGATGTTGTAGAAGGGCATTTTAAAAAGAGGAAAGGAAGACACTTTGTTTTGTCTGAGTCAAAAATAAGTATACTTCTTTAATTACTTCTTTCTATACCTCTTTTCATTGATAATCCCCTTTGTGTTTCTAGATTAATCCACTTTCCTTTTATTTCCCTGTCAACAGCAGTCTGTGTGGGCCTCTCTCTCTCTCATTCTGTCGCTTTTCTCCTCGATAACATTTTTTCCTTCTTTCTTTCTCTCTCTCCTGTCTCTCTCCCTTCTTCCTCTTTCGCTCTCTCTCTTCTTCTCCATCACTTTTGGTCATTTTCCCCTCTGTCTCTCTTTCTTCCTTTCTGCCTATTTCCACCTTCTTTCTTCTTCTTTGTCTGCCTCTCTCTTTCCTAACATCTCTCTCTCTCCTTGTCTTTTTCCCCTCTCCTCTAACCCCTCTTTCTTCATTTCTTTCTTTCCCTCTATCCCTCATCTCTTCTTTCTCCCTCTCTCCCCTAACCCCTCTTTCTTCATCTCTCTCCCTCCTTTCTTTTTTCTCTTTCTCTCTTATTTCTCCCTCTCGTTTCTCCCCTAACCTCTTTCTTCATTTATTTCTTTCCCTCTATCCCTCCTTCCTTCTTTCTCTCTTCTTTCTCCCTCTCCCCTAACCCCTCTTTCTTTATCTCTCTTCCTCCTTTCTTTTTTCTCTTTCTCTCTTCTTTCTCCCTCTCCTCTCTCTCCTAACGCCTCTTTCTTAATTTCTTTCTTTCCCTCTATCCCTCCTCCCTTCTTTCTCTCTTCTTTCTCCCTCTCCCCTAACCCCTCTTTCTTTCCCTCTATCCCTCCTCTCTCCTTTCTCTCTTCTTTCTCCCTCTCCCCTAACCCCTCTTTCTTCATTTCTTTCTTTCCCTCTATCCCTCCTCCCTTCTTTCTCCCTTCTTTCTCCTTCTCCCCTAACCCCTCTTTCTTCATTTCTTTCTTTCCCTCTATCCCTCCTCCCTTCTTTCTCTCTTCTTTCTCCCTCTCCTCTCTCCCCTAACCCCTCTTCCTTTATCTCTCTCCCTCCTTTCTTTTTTCTCTTTCTCTCTTCTTTCTCCCTCTCCCCTATCCCCTCTTTCTTTTCCTCTATCCCTCCTCCCTTCTTTCTCTCTTCTTTCTCCCTCTCCTCTCTCCCCTCTTTCTTTCCCTCTATCCCTCCTCTCTCCTTTCTCTCTTCTTTCTCCCTCTCCCCTAACCCCTCTTTCTTCATTTCTTTCTTTCCCTCTATCCCTCCTCCCTTCTTTCTCTCTTCTTTCTCCCTCTCTTCCCTAACCCCTCTTTCTTCAGCTCTCTCTCCCTCCTTTCTTCTTTCTTTTTCTCTCTCCCTCTCCGCGGCCTGCATGTTGGGTTGGTTTTGTTGACACCAGCTCTGAGGAGCCTCCCTGCCCTGGTTCTGTAGCTGCGGCACAGCGGCAGAAGTGAAGCCGCTCCACAGTTATTTTCGGAGGACAGGTTTGGGTGGATATAGCGCAGAGTTGGCAGATATTTCCAGACTTCATAAATGAGCTGCTCCGAAGGCCACGGGGGACCAAAGGGCAGGAGATGCTCTTCACCAATTGGACAGAGAGAAGACTGAACAAACTTAGCGCTCACATTGACTCGCACTGGGTTTTTTAATAAGACCAGACCCACGTCCAGGAATAGACCCGACTCTGCTGGAGCGTCGTACACTCAGGGCCTCACTTATCATTCCATGTTCCAAAAGGTGTAAGTATAAACTGTAAAATAGTGTGTGCAATTTGAGGGTGTGTTGTGTGTGATTTAGCGATGAGAAGTGCACCTATTATTTCTACCGCAAAACTGATGTAAATGAGAAGAGTCGTGAGTGTAAAAGTTTGCTCCTTTTTCTATAAGCTGTGGGAATGTGATGCAAAAGTGCAAAAAAAACAACAAACATACAGTAACAGTAGGTTAACCGGTGTGATCATTATGGTGAAGACAGATGCACATTGTGCCTCTTTCAGGACCCTGTGTGACAACAGGACCCTACAGTTTCCACTTTGGGACCCATGAAAGCCACGTTTGAAGGGCCGCTGCTGTGAAACGCTCCGGGTCAGTGGAAGACTTGAGAGAGAGAGATTTCTACTGCTTTGAAAACAACATGTTATTATCTTATCTGTCCTTTTTGATTCTTTATAAACAGTTAAAATCACTATCAAATGCCCTATTTGTGCACAAATATCAATCAATCAAACTTTATTTATAGAGCACTTTTCATGCAAAAAAATACAACATAAAGCACTTTACAGTGACTAAAAACAATTCGAATTCCCCACCCACAAGATAAACAGGTGAATCTTGAGATTACAATCTGTGGCATGACTATGTTTTTTTCTACTAACTCAATCAAGAAACTATACAAACTATCTATGAACTATCTACACACATAATACACGACATGGGGGGAAACAGACCTGGACCCGACCGGAAGAAACGATGCAGCATAACATAACATGAGGATAAGGGGAGAAGGAAACGCCTCCTCTGCGACATCAAATAACATCTGTCCTCTGCAAAAAGTTTCTCACTGAGATTTTCAAAAAGACAGTGCAGTTTTGCTGAGCAACTGAATCTGCAATACTGGGCATTTTTGTCAACGGTGAGAGCGAAAACTGCATGAGAATATAGCACTTATAATAGACGGGTGCAAACCTTTTTCAAAGCTGCTGTGTGTGTCTTTTATCATGATCTGTGATATTGTGTTTACGTCCAGGGTGAAAAGGACGCTGTTCAAAGTTTTCACAAGTCCTTATCAGATAATGTCTGTCTCAATTCAAACTCGAAAATCTTCTGCAGTAATAGCAAATGTTCATTGGCACAACAGGAGCAAAGGCAGGCAAACCTTGGCACTTTTGCTCCACTTTTAGAGTGGTTAACTGTTTAACACGTGAGCAAACACTTGATTTTATAACTGAATGAACTTGGCTGAACAAAGTGAGTCCATTGGTCATGAAGAATGTCCTAAACCAAAGCTTTTTTTATATTACACCTTTTACAGCAGATGGTGCGAGTGCTAAACTGCACTAAATGTTTGTTTAGTCAGTTTACTTTAGTTCATTCTTTGTCAGGGACCACGTACAAAGTCATTCATCTTCATTCATTATTCATTCATTACGGGACGCTTTATTGTCCTCATAGGTACATTTGTCCTCTGCATTTGACCCATGCTTCCATTTTATTGCTGTCAGGAGCAGTGGGCATCACTGCTTTGCCAAAGGAGGATTTTACTCACCTACTTTTCATCTAAAATCCCACACAACAATATTGCTTTACAAGTACACTTTCATTTTGAGTTGTTTTGCATTACATTAAACACATCTCAGGAAACAAAAGTCCTTGTTGCTAGATCTGTAACAATTTACAACAATCGTATTTGTTAAATCACTGATTTTAGGTATTTAAGTACATTTTTCAGTCTACTCTACCAGAAGACTGAACCAAGGAGTGTTTGTGAACAAAGATAACTGTTTTATGACCAGAATACTCTGCCTTTTCCACACAAAAACAGTAATTTCACATCTTTTTTCTATTAAAACTAAACTTGAACAGTGAAAAGTGGCAATTAACATGATTTGTGTTGCCACTTTGGGGAAGAGACTGCCAATATCTCAGCTGGAGTTTGACACAACTGTGGATCAATACCCGTGAGTCAGTAATTACTTTGCCAGGTGCTGACATTTACAGATTTTTAGTGTTTTTTTTTTCTTTTGGCTTGTGTCAACACTCAAATATCTTCAACAATGAGGACACCAAACTTTCTTCATCCATCTAAAGTTAAAAGAATTTTCAGTACAAGATCATATAAACAACTATGACGTTTCGTTCACATTTGAGCGCACAACACATCCCGGGAATAAACCCAGAACTAAACTGGTTAAGCCAAAACTGTAGGACCAAAACAGGTCTACACGAGGACCTAACCAGGATCAAATCAGGACTCAACCACAAGAAGAGCGCCTATTGTTAGCAGGCCCGGCCCTAACCATTTTGACACCCTAGGCAAGATTTCAGGTGGCGCCCCTTGGATTGCAAAAAAAAAATAAAAATACTGCCAGAGTACAGATACTCACAAGAAATCAAACAGTTCATAGTGACGATGTTTTAGACCAGGGGAGGGCAAACTTTTTGGCTCGAGGGCCACAAAGGGTTCTAAAATTTGATGGAAGGGCCGGACCAGGAGCAGATGGATGGAGTGTTCTAGTCTGACTACGTCAACCCAGCAAATAAGACGAAAATAACTTGCAGGATCCAACAATTTACATGTGACATATTCAAACATCTCAATTCAACATGTGCACCATATATCGGGCCAATGATTTTCCACTTCAAAAATTAACATTTTTCGTTTCAGAAGTTTTGACTTCCGTTTGATTGTGACACATTTGATAATTCTGTTGACAGTGTTGGGAAGGTTACTTTAAACTGTATCCCTACAGATTACAGATTACATACCCCAAAATGTAGTTTGTAATGTAATCCATTAAATTACTTAAATAAGTAACTGGATTACTTGATATTGTCATGTTTTTTTAAAACTACATGAATGTAGCAACCACCTCCTGCAAATTCTTGTTTGGTTTTAGACCTGGTTTTAGTCCTGGTTTAGACCTGGTTTTAGACCTTGATTAGACCTGGTTTAGATCTGGTTTTAGTCCTGGTTTAGACCTGGTTTTAGTCCTGATTTAATGCTTGTTTACACATGGTGTAGACCTGCTTTAGACCTGGCTTAGTCCTGGTGTTAGTTCTGGTTTAGAGGTGCACAGGAGAATGCGAGGTCCACGCAGCGTATGCAACAAGACACAGTCCACGCGCGGTGTCCACACCGAACAAGAGGAAATGTGGCACGCCCGTGCGGGAGCAGGTGCAGTGTGCGCGGCACACTAGATATATACTTGGCCGCAGTGCTTTATGGGAAGGTTTTCGGACCATGAGTGAGGAAGTCGTGTTCAAGATATAGTTCTACCCCCGGGCACTGTACACCTGGCCCATGTGGATAATTTGGTTTTATGTATCACTGTATCTAGAGTGCGCCATCTATTGGGAAACGTCAGAATTGCAGGGAAAATAAAACTAATACATTTTATTGCAGTTCATTCATGTTTGGCGGGCCGGATTAAAAAGGTTAATGGGCTGTATGTGGCCCCTGGGCCGTAGTTTGCCCACCCCTGTTTTAGACAGTGGAGGATTTTATCCCCCATCGCCGATTTTTGCGCTCGGCGCCCCCTAGTGGAGCGGCGCCCTTAGCATTTGCCTATGTTGCCTAATGGGGGGGCCGGCCCTGATTTTTAGAGATCTGCCCTAATAGAAAGTGAAATCACGAGTACAAATCAATAAACTAGATGAACCAGCTCAACAATCGCGCCAATAACCTTGAAACCTTCTTCATTCATGTAAATAACCTTTCTTATCATTCATGTCTTTTCAGTACTGTTTGTCTTGAACCTGGTTTGTGTTGTGAGCCCGGTGAGGTGACAGATGGTCGTGTGGACAGTAAATACAGAGAATGTCAGAGCTGCAGCTGTGTCCTAACTGGCTCAGCGCCGTTACCCTGGTGATTTGTGTTTGTTTTCGTTAATCTATAGATGATTTTATTTATATCCCGGTCTTGTTTTGAAGAAATATATCTCTTTGCCATATGTGTGTAAGGAAAAAGGCGTACTGTGTAACGTTTTAGTGGAAAACCCGCCTGGAATGAGATGGCGTTAAGCGAATCTGTCCCTACGGAGACAACCAGGCCACGTTACAGGTCAGATCTGTGGTGATTATGCCCGCACCACTGCACTGTTATTACTGTAGACTCCTCATCGAGACTGGGGTAACGAAATAATCATAAATGTCAAATCTTAAACCAACAGAAATTGCCCATATGCTTTTATATTTAAAGTTTTTTGTTTATTTTTTTTTCTTCTGGCAAGTCCAGCTTAAGCGTGAGGTAACAAAAGGGGGTTCACTCCCAATAAAATACTCAAGCAAATGCGCCAATGCTATGACGGTGCCTAAATTGAAAATGTAAATGAAAATAAAGTCCTGGGAGTTATAATAATAGACGGTAAATTATCATGGAGAGCCCACATTAGACATACAAAAAAAATCCAGAAGTCTTGCTATAGTAAACAAAATGAAATATTAGCTTGATCAAAATGCCCTTCGTACATGATACTGTTCATTGGTTCTCACTTATTTCACATACTTGTTGAAGTTTGGGGGAACACCAGTGTACCCTAAATAAACGGATTATATTACAGAAACGAGCTTTGCAAATTATCCATAAAGTTGGATTTTAGAACACACCCATGATCTTTTTATTCAGTCCAAGCTCCGAAAGATTCCTGACCTTGTAAAATATTATGCACTGGTCATTTTATTTAGAGCAACAAATTACTACCAAGTAATCTACAAAGCTTGTTCAAAACGAGGGAGAGAACTCATAATTTAAGAGGGTATGGAAATTTTGAACTACCCGTAAAAGTTTTTGTGCGACTATATGTGGTGTAAAACTCTGGAACAGTCTGGATACATCTCAAACAATGTCAAAATATCCATAAGTTAATATATAAATATATCTGATCTGATCACAGTAGAGCAGGGATGTCCAAACTTTTTATTTTATTTTATCAAGGGCCACATATTAAAACAGAGACCAGTGTGAGGGTCGATCGAGGGTCACAGACTGGTGGTCAAAACAGTGAGTAATTCAAATCTGTGCATTTATAACAGGTTTGAATGACCCTCCAGACTTTTGTTCATGCTTAGACCTTCAAAGGGACACACTAAATTTGCTTGATCAAGGTAGATTTCAAAAACATGCAGTAAAAAGTACTACTTGAGGTAGTATGCGCTAATTCACCTAAAAGCTGGAGGGCCAAAACACTTGGTCTGAGGACCACATTTGGCCCCCGGGCCATAGTTTGGACATACCTGCAGTAGAGATTCTTAATATTAGACCAACACTGCCTTCTGTAGTGCTGGTTTTTGCTTCCATTAACATGACTTGTATCGGTGGTCTCTTATCATTGTAGGTATCCTTAATTTCCTTAAAAGTGAAAAAATGTATAGCCCACTCAGATGGCTGATGTCCAAAAACTTTTTATTTTAAATTACGTTTTGGAGAAAAAGCCTTCTTCAGATATACACTTCTGTGCTGTGATCCAACTGTGGTTTTTTTTGCCAAAACGTAATTTAAAAGAAAAAAGCTTTTGGGCATCGGTCATCTGAGTGTGCTATACATTTTGGTCACTTTTATGTTACTGTTCTTTGCATTTGCACCTCTACAAGAACTTTGGGGTGCATTTTCTATTACATTTGATCCTTAATCTCCTTAACATTGTTGGTATCTTTTTGTATTATTGCAATATGATGATAGTTATGTTACCAAACTATAGCAGTGACTCTTTGTCCTTACTTGTTAATAGTTCATATGATCTAATGCAAAATGACTGAAGAATGCAAAATAAATCTCATAATGTTAAATGAGAAGAAGGGGATGGGATTAAATAAGTTTTCTCCACTCCTTTTTGGGCACAGTTTTTGTTATGATTACCCTAATTTCATAAGGATAATACTCTGTTCTATTGTAAAAGAAAGTAAATTGCTTATTTGCCCAAAGTAAATGCACAAATAAAAAAAATAAATGGACTAAATACACATATTGTATTCATCATTGCCCCAAATGAGAATAAATGATCATTGTTTTTGATGCAGTAGTTTATATTAATCCAATAGATAAAGATGTATTTCAGTTTTGTCATGTCCAAGGCCACCACAGTAAAGTTTCAGGTGTGGGCTGGAGTTTTACCCAGCATGCACCTGTTGAGATGACAGGGCTCATAACTCAGTTCGGGTCACAGCGACGCACACTGGAGACGGAGAGGCTGCCGTGTGCGCTCATATTAATTATTTCTTGATTAGAGTCTAATAAAAAGTGTCCTGAGACGTGGGCGTTTTATTTACATCTTATTACTTTGGGACGGCGGCGCTTCCACACAGCCGCGCTCCCGAACAAGTTACATCGACTCGAAGTTAACAGGGTGAACAGGTCAAAATCATTAAAGCTGCACTGTGGAACTTTTATAGTCGAGGGTTATACTTCTAGCTAGCGACGGGTTGTGTTGGTTTTATAATTTTGGATATTTTTATGACGTATCGATCTCTATGGAGACAAACAGGACAGTAATGAATCCATGTTTCGACGCATTTTGGAGCAATAACAGCACATGAAACTTAATAAATACCAGATAGTTAACTTTAATGCCACTGTGGAACATTTCAGGTAAAGTAATTTCATCCCTAAGGAGACATGTTCCCTCAGTCGAGCTATACAGTGCACCTTTAAACTTGCTTTATTAGATTATTTGTACTTTTGTTTCAGCATTTCCAGACCTAGACTGCGCAGCGAGAAATTGTACACATTTTATAATAAAATAAAATGTTGCTTTCATTTTCGCAAACCAAATCTTAGAATTATGCTCAACAAGTTGGAGATGATGACTTGGAATAATAAACCGGAATAAAGCTGGAATAAATAAAACTATTCATGGGTTTCAGAATAATGAAAAATTGTGAGCTTTGTCGTCGCGATGAACAATTTTAAAACAACCTATTTTATCTTTTGAATGGGGAAAAAGTCCACAAAATTTCACCCTGCAAAAACAATGTTTATTTAGCTATCAAACTGAATCCTAAGTTGTTTATGAGCGTTAGGATTTGTCTATGCACAGCCTGGCTCCACACTATTCATACTCTGCAGTGACAACACGCTGGGGGTGCTGCTTTAATATAGTCTGAAATCTCAAAAAAGGGATTAATGTTTTGCGTAACCCTTTATTATTCGCCTGTCTACATCTCTAAAGCTCAAAATCTCTGTTACACCGTGTGATGTCATGAAGTGGTAGTGTTCATATTAACATCCCTTTACCTTTGTTTAGTAGAAATAGGCAATTCTATGGCTGAAATTATCCAAATAATTCTAGTATTCTGTATAAACCAAATGTCATCACAAGGTGGAACAGAGTGTTTTCTGTTTGAGAGAAGAACTCAGTCTAAATATGCAAGATTCGTGTGTTAAACGTGTGGGAATGAAACAAAACACAGCTCCAGGTCTGTTTGTGATAAGGAAACAACATTATAAATAACATAATCTGGTCCCTTTAATCATGCATGAAACATTGAGACACTTTTATCAAAGGATTCTCAAGTTGTAATTAAAGGTGCACTGTGTAACTTTTCTGATGTGTCCAGGGAGCTGTTATTGCAGGTTTTGTGCGATGATACCTGAACTTAACATAGGAAAGCAAAAAGTATATATATATCTTAATAAATATATGCATGTGTCTTGTTCTTGGGTAAATGCATAAAAATGAAACCACCACCAAAAAAAGAGGCACCGTTAGCCAAACGTTAAGCTACCACTGGGTTTATCTCCTGTAACAGATGGGGAAAATTACAGACAAATCAAGTCATTTGTTACATGTGAATGAGAAAGCGGAACGAGAGACTCTACTGCACTAGTGAGTATTTGCTCTACTCCACAATGTACTACTAAAAACCTCACACAGAGTAACTTACCGAACGCCGCTTTAATTTGTAAACACGACTGAAAACATGCCTAAATAAGTTGTTGCAATTTATTTATTCAATTCATTTGTTACGGCTGAATTCTGAGGCACTATGGGACCGCCCACCCTCTGGTTCCGTAAGTAAAATCTCGTTCATTATGAGATTAACGAAGTGTGTGTGAAGCTGATGAGCGTTTAGGAGATGTTTTCCCCTGGAGCCTGGACACGGGTGGTGGTCGAGAGGGGACCAGGAGACAAAGATGGCAGCTATGGGAGGGGATGATAGGGCGGAGCTGGGTTTGAATGTGAGGTACTGAAGACTGATTGGTTGAAGAAGAGGCGCAGGTAAATATTTCAGACTTGAATTTGAATTTTCACTCAAACTCCACTTGCTTTTGTCTGACTATTCAAAATGTTTTATAGTGGCTTTCATCTGTTTGGAGAGACCATTCAAAACATTTAAGTGTTACCTCATTGTTTGCAACCATGTCCACAAAAATAAAACCAATTATCACTGGCATTTTCCAAACTGTTATACTATATGAGACATAAGCAGATAAAATCATAGATAAGTGCGTAAAACTTCATAATAGTGCCTAATATTCAGACTGAAGCAGACAAATATGCACAGTGGGCTTAATAACGAGAATTCTTAGCGCTGAACTTATCCTCTGCTCCAGACTATTTGACTGAGAGGGAATTGTAAGGAGTGCAATAGAGAAAGCATGAAAGATTATTCATTTGCACTGAAAAATTTAGACTGAAAGGGGTAAAAGTTCTCAATTACTGTGGAATTGGTGGAATTTCTTCATCAGAACTGATTTTTCCAAAGCTTTAATGCATTCCTCAAAATATAATAATATAATTCCTACAAACGCCTTTGCAAACCCATTGTATCTGTTGCAAAATCAGCGAACCTGCTCAAAATCTTTAGTTCACTTGACAAAATGAAGTGTTTCTCTCAGTAAACTCTGTGCTGCGTTTATAGTCACCATCAGAATGCTTCACCGTGTTTTCAGATTATGCACAGAGCAAAAATATGAGGCTCATGTTAGAAATATGTATCAAAGACAAAACTGTTTAACAATATCACTTCTTGACACCTTTTCACCCTTTTCCTTCTCAAAAGATCAGGCTGATTTGCTTCACAAATGAGTGATTTACTCTATCGCTTCACCCAGGACCCTAATCCCCCCCACACTCTGAGCAGGAGCACCTCACTGCAGGAAAACGTATATCTCATGTCGCCTTTAGGTTTGGGAAATCCCACTGATAATTGATTTAATGGTTTTAGCGGCTATGGTGCCAAACAATGAGATAATACATAAATGTTTTGAACGGTCTGTCCAAAATAATTGAGAGCCACTGTAAAGAATGAACACTCAGACCAATAGACCGTTGTACAAAATCACTTGGAACAATGCACCAAAGCATTTAATCTTTAGAAAAACAAACAAGGCCTAAAGATTTACAAAATTAACTGGGAGATTTGAAGCGTGAACACATACTTTTCAAAGTTTTTGATCAGAAAATATGTCAAAGCAACTGAGAAAAGTTGCAATATTAGAATTTTTTGAAAAGTGAATGGAAAATGTACTTCCGAAACCAGAGTGGACTTCAAAACGGATGGGATTGTTGAGATCCATGCCCACAAAGGAGGAATTACATTTTACAGATGAATTATTTCAACATTCCACAGACATTTTCTTCCATCAGGCTTTGATTCTGCAGACAAACGAATGGACAAATGCATTTTTCTTTGCAGAAGACGATGGCAGCATTTTTAAGAGTAAACTAAAAAGCTCAACATATTTACATATTTGCTTTATAGTTTCAAAAACATATCAGTTTGGATGAGCTGGACTGGACTGAAACGCTGAAGCATTTATACCTCACTGTTCTGGAGGAGGAGGAGAACTATTTATTGATCATTGGCCATTCTTCTGTGCACTTACCTTTCATTTATTTTCATTTCATGGTCGTAAGAGGAATAACATTTAGGTAATTTCAAGCAAAACATGCAGGTATTTTGTATTTGGTTTTGTGAGGATATTTGATATTGGATAAGTTTAGTATCATACTGTGGTACATTCCAGAAAGACAAAAACATTAAAGTGCCTATAACAGATTAAACTACTCATTTTACACATTTAAGATTATTATATTTAAGATTTAAGATGAAATTTCACTATTGTTTTCCCAGTTTGCAGGTTTAAAATTGTACTTCCTGATTAGAAATCATAACGCTAGGGAATTTTATAACTGTTACTGAGCAACCATGATGTACTCTGGGCCAAAACTCGTCCTAATGTACATTTTTAAAAATAAAAATACAAGTAAACCCTTTTTTTGCTGAAATAATGTTTAGCATGTCAGAAAAATTTTTGTGTGTAAATTTTGACAAAGTTTTAGGACAGAATTCTCCCTCTCTAAAACAGAACTCTCTACTTCCTGCAATTTTCAACATTTTTGTATATAACTTTCTTCGCAAATTGGTGTAAAACTGTAATTTATATTTGCATCAGTTATTATTCCGCCAGATTAAGTCAAAATTAGAGAATCATAAAAACCTGTCATTCGCACTTTGAGCCGTTAGCAGGCTTTGCTCTTTCGCTTATAGATTCTCATTTGGAAACGTACACAGCAAATGTATTTTCTTTTGATTTTATTTATTTGTTTTTGTATTTATCGTACGTAACAGAGAGTATTGGCAGTCCTGTATAGCTCTTCTGTCCTCAGCCTGCACACAGAGAGAGGGTTGAGTGGGGACAGCAGATCTAATGCTGGACCTCCATATTCATGCTGAGCACTTGACTGAACGCACTGTCTCCCTCCAGCAGCGCCAAAGCTCAAAGTCTTAACACACAGAAGGCGAATAATACTCGTACAAACTCCACAAAATGTGCACATAAGATTATACTACACCACAACAGGGAATATCTGAGTTTAAAAAGTACTTGGTTGCAGAAATGTAGTGATTTGAGTAGTATTGATTTGTGCATTTAGTAGGTTGGTCCAGATTTTCCCACTCGTTCACAATATGTCCCATGGTTATTTCTTTTATTTGAAAAAAAAAAAAAAATAGATAGAGGCACCGATCAACCAACGAGCCCCAACCTAAGTTAGACAAACGTGCATAGAAAAGGACTCAGACTTTAAAACTACTGTATACTCTATTGTTTTTTGGGTGGAAATGAGTGTGTTTTTTCCTGTAAAATAATTCTTTAACCAATTTAAAATATAAATCTTTTTTCACCTTGATCTAGTGTCCTTCATTGTTGTACCCTCAGGCTCCTGCGGACCTAAAATCTCTGATCTGGCCTATCGTTCCTTCCTTATACTTACCAATACTTTAATACAAACAAAAAACGGTACCGAAAGCACCTTAAGTGCTACAAGTAGTAGTAGTAATAGTAGTAGTAGTTATATGTGTAATAGCACCTACTTAAGCAGCCTCTGTATCCTCATTCTGACCAACAACCATGTTTTATAAGTTTCCATTTCATTTTTGATGCTCACTCCCCCTTCAGAGCACTATCACATTACAATCAGATTACATACCCGTTTTGAAACTACTGCACATCGCATCAGGTTTGTGAAGTTGCAGTGTAATGTTTTGTAGTAGAGGTCTGCACTGGGATCGGGGACGCAAATCTCGTGGGAACGTGCGGTTTCAATTTACCTGTGGGCGGGAATGGGCGGCTAAAAGAAACACTGCGAGAGAGTGTGGGACAGTCGAGCTTAGCGACAGGAGTCAACCAACGAAGTAGAGAAGAGCATCAAACAAGGGTTATACAGCACAAAAAACAAACGAGGCAAGTCTGACATCTGAACCTGTTTTTTAATAGAATAAATGGCCTGTTTTCTCCTGCGGGATGGGAGAAGACACAAAATCAATGCATCTGTATTGGGCTATACTGTACCTGCAGTTCTCTATTTTGTATCATACTTTTGTATATTTACAGAAAATTGGATGATGTAGATTTGTGGGCTAAGCTTTGGATACGATAGGACTGCAAACCACAGCGGGGGTTTGGTTTTAGAGCCTGGGACAGATCAGTAAATTACTTAAACATGTATGGATGACACATAAAACCACTTAAACAACTTATGAGTGTTCACTTTGGAGCTTCATAGCCACATATAATTTTCTCCATTTTTGTGCTGAATATTTTAAGCATGAGGGATTCTGGGTAAACCCTAAGCACTTTTTGATGTTCTTGGAAATTTGCTGATAGATGAAACACTAACTACCCCGTTTATTCACAGCTGCATCAGGAATAACATTAAATCCCCAGGAATAGTGTGTTTAGTGTGTACGGAGAAGACGCATTGTTTACAAAAATGACAAAACTACATGAATTCTTTTGTCTTAAGTCTATAAGAATATATGTTTTTTAATTTATGAAGGAAAATATATTGCTTTGAGGCAAACACTGTTGCATAACTACATTCAATGTGCAATTCATTGGGGTTTCATAATCATCAAGTCTAATATTTCTATAATGACTAAGAGAAGGCGCAATTAATCTTGATTTTGCAAATTGCCAAACCCATTACTTTGTTTTGCTACATATTCGAAGAAAAGTTAGAGAGAAATTAAGCAGAACCACTGCTAAATAATACAATATGCACTTAATTTATATATTTGCATGTTCAAAAAATAAATGTAAACAAAATACACCCACTCACCAGAGACATGGTCTGTGTCCATATTTCTTTGTTGAAATGTAATAGGACACTGCCAATAGGACAATAGGACACTGCCTAAGGCCCACAGTTGATGGGACAGGCTCCACTGCAGTGTCACTATAGAAGATTCTGCTTTGCAAACGAGTCATTCAAGATTTTAATCATGGAAATTTATAGTTAGGCATATATTTTGTAAATAGAAAGCGCCATATGTCTATTTTTAAAGATAACAGCCAAGGATCATTATGTTATAATTTGCAAATTTGAAATCACAATATCTAAATCATCATCTTAAAATGGTTTAATAAAAGAAATAAGTGTGCTGCGTTAGAAAGCTGTGCCCACTGGGAGCTGATTTCGCCGTAAACGTGATCACATCAATGAGCTGTGACGCTGTGGGCACCTCCAGTGGATATCGGCAGATCATGTTAGTGAGCAGCAGAATTTTTCATTTGTACCAAAATGACGATGCAACACTGCCAAATTTTACTTGTATCACCAATTAAGAAAATAAAATTCGAGGACAAAGTAACTACTGTACAAAGCAGTGGGTGTGTAATGGTGAAAACAGGGAAAGATCGGCAAAATGATGTCTTGAAAATAGGCAAATAAAGATGGCTCAAACATGCATCACTCCAAATGTAACTACAAGTGCAATTTGTGAGGGGAAACAACTATAACATTGTTAAAAGATCTGAAAAGTCCATTTTGCATAATAGATCTGCCTTAAGACATACATTGTAACATAGATGTAGTAGTTGTAAAAGTGCTTTATAAATGTACACAACGTTTTTCCTTTTATTTCAAATGATATCATCTTTAAACAGCCAGAACAAGTGCAATAACCATTCATTTTACGTTCTATGCGTATATATATATATATCTTTTGCAGCGTTAAGATGAATGGATGTGTTTGGATCCATTTTCTGTGAGTTTACTGCATAGAGTAAACACCACAGCCTCATTGTTTTACTCAGTGATGGAGGAGACTGAATACAGATGAAACGCTGCATTGTTTTGTGTCCTGTTCTGAATCTTCAACAGAAGCACACCATAAAAGGACTATACTCAAAAGGGACTGCAGAAAGGCCGTGTGGCCCTGAATGGAACTCTCAAAGATGTGACTTCCTAACTTTTTGGAGGAATACAACTAAAAATCTAGTGAATGCATCCAAAAAAAATTTCTTTGTGTTGTAATTATTCGTTAAATTATATTTTCTGAGCTATGTGAGATTAGGTTAGTTTATTTGTCATTTGTAATTTAAAAACCTGTAAAAGCTCAAAGTGACCATGAGACATTAAAAACTACCACATGAATAAACAGTAGAAAATCATTGCAGATGGTGTATGGCAATGTGAAATAAACAAGATACGAAGATTAGGGAGCTAATAAATAAATAATTATGTTTCCTCATCACAAAGATACTCCATACATATTCACTAGAATCATTAGGGTAAGTTTAGCTCTGGACTTGCCCATGTTTATTGAATAAAAGGTAAACAGAAGCTGTTAACTGTGAAAACTGCCACTTGATGCCAGCACAATGTGGAACAGAGCATTAGGCAAATTTTTCTATAGCTTTACATGACATTATCAGTGTATATTTACATTTACATTACCAATGTACACACACACTGGGGGCGAGGTGGGTTAAATGTCTTGCCCAAGGACACAACAACAGCATTTCTCTGTGTGCGTTGGAATCACACCTCCAGCCTGTGGGTCAGAGGATCTGATCGCTCTTCCACTGATGTTCGGAGCGGGATTCAAATCTTTGGATCAGTGGACAAACACTTTACTAACTGAGGCACTGTGGCAGTAGATAAACTAATAATACAGTGTTATGTGAAACGTCAAATATGTGAATGAAACAAAACACAACCCCAGTGTCCTGACTCTCACCAGGCTGATATGGGTGTCACTTTGGATTGAGTTCTACACATTACCAATCAGGGATTTGTCTGGGCACTTGGCCTTGAACCAAGATGGATTCTTGTGAGTTTATGATCTCATAAATATTGCACCCATCCATCTTGCTGTCTCAGGTTAATGTTTGTGACAACATTTTAACATAACTTAGAGAGTCAATTTTGCATAATACAGGACCTTTAAGTTTACCACATACAAGACTCTAGCCAAATACAGCCTCTGCAGCTGCGCTGAGTGAATTCTGGAGGTTCTGAGATTTCGCATGAGGCATGGCCTGTCCCTGTACTACAAAGCTTGTTTTTATTTCTCTGAATAATAAAGATAATGTTAGCCCATTAGTAAAACTCAAGGATATATAGTAAAGTTACCTTGTGCTGCATGTAGAATGACTAATTACTGCAGGTCCAGGCAAACAAACAAAACACTATTCAGAACTTTGATGAATATATTTTTAATTTCTGAAAGTGCTTTGTTCAAACTCCTCTTAGACTTTGTGCCAGATTCATTATTATTATGGCATTGGGATAGGGGGCTATGGGGCTGGAAAGTGTCCCACCAAAGCCTCACTGTTGGCGGGTGACAGTGGCAGGAGGAGCCCTGAGGGAGTGGATCCTGGAGGACGGTCTGAGTGAATTCAAAGTGGTGCTTTTGGATGAGGATTATCAAACAGAGGTCAATGAACAGATGTTGGACCTGGACTCAAGGAGTATTTGCGTAACACCACCTGCAGATACTGTGTGTAAAAACAAATATGGGGCCACTTTATAATAACTCCACTTTAATTAGCCCTAATAAACCATAAAAAGGCTTAATTTATAATGAGCACTTAGTAACTACTTTATAAAGGGGTTAGGATGCGTTTGTGCCGTGGTATTAATTGTGTAATTATTGTATTCTATGCTATTTATTTGATTTAAAGTTGCACTATGTAACTTTTCTCGTGGAGAATTCATACCTGCTTGTTTCCAAATGTGATTGCGTTGATTAGAATAGCGGTACTCAAACCTTTCCCATCAAATATTACCAGTAGCACATGTACCAGTTTAAAGGGATTATGCTGTATTAGGCTATTTTCTATGTTATAATGTTGTTTCCTCGTCACAAAGATACCTAGAGTTTTGTTTCATTCACACATGTTTAATTTAGGATGAGTTTTTCTGCTCTCAAACTGAAATTGTTTGTCCTTGGGATGTTATGTTGTAATACAGGAATGAACTGATACAAAATTAATGTTAATATAGGCTTTATTTACCATTTTCCGTTGTATTTTGCATTGCTTTAGTGTAGCAGAATGACCTTTCTGAACCTTTTTTATTCTGATCCTGAGTTGAAAATATAAGACGTACATTGCTTGTGACTGGCTGGATTCAGCAATTCACTTATATCAATACAAAAATAAATGAAAACTGAGGTATTGTGGCTCCAAATAGATTTATGTTTAAGGTAGATTCTATTTTCTAACTCCAGGAACGTCTGAGAGAAGACTGAACTGATAAACTAATATAAGAATCACATGAATTTCAGAACATGTTTCTAGAGGTGAAGGTACAACTTTTTCCTATAACATGATATTTTTGTCATTGCGTTTTGATTTGCTGTCCGATCGTAATGCACTTGCGCAGCTCTACTATCACCACTGTAATTGTACGGCATTTTCCTCACATTCCACAACATTTTCATAGCTCAGTATTTGTTTTAACCTCATTTAGCGCAGTCAGCCATGATGCCACTGATCACCTGCTTAGCACAAATCTTACCAAAGCCAAATCTAACCGTGATAATTGTACACAGGCCCTCTCCCCTACATTATGTGCTTGTCTCAACAGCAAACCAACACTTTGCCATCTGTTTTGGTTAGTGTTAATCATATCTATTCTCTGGCGCTATTGTTCCAGATGGCTCCTATAATTGCGCAGTTCCTTCTGCAGATGTTTTGAACGCTGCATTTTTCGGACCACCGCCAGCTTTCGTGGGGTTGATAAAGCACGGTGGAAACGTTAATGAGAAAATAACTGTTTCCACCAACGAGATCCAACTTCTTTCCTTCACCGGTCACATAAACAGTGCAATTGGCGCTAATGGGGTAATGCTAAACACCACATTAGCATATATCCGAAGCAACAATCCAGATTTAGACTGTATATGGCACTAGCTGGAGCGCCGTACTGTGAAAACGTGAATATCTTGGCAGTGGATGTATATTATGCATGGGACTTCTCATTATTTTGGATGGAGGAGGAGAGAGAACGGCACAGCTGCAGTGACGGAACAATGGCAGCGAGAGTTCCAGGGATTAGCTTCTCCTGGTGGTTTTCTTGCCGCTCTATTTGTTTTACAATAAGTCAAATCTCCAGGAATCCACAGAGCAAACCAAATGAAACCTTATACAGGGAGTAGCAGTGCACTAAGTCGCTCTACTTTGTAACAGATTTGCCACTAATTTGAATAGGCCTATAACCTTTACGGCTTATACGAGAACAGGCGCAGCACTGCAGAGGGGCGCAGGTTTCCAACTGTAACTGTGGCACTGAGAGAAAAGTGAGCCATGGGAAAAGGATACAAGAAATAAATACGCCTAGTAAAATGTGTAAACTTGCTACTGCAATATGAAATGTTACTAAAAATGTTACAAAAACTAAATCTTAGTTTAGTTAATTTAGTTCATTTAACTCGGATCATGTACAGGAGCAATAATCAAAGAAACATTGAAGAGATGCTTTGTACCAGACTGTAGATGGACCATTTCAGTCTGGTATTGCCTGTCTCTATGGAACAAAAAGTAAGTGTTAAAATGGACTCTCACAGAATCATTTTTAACATTTTCTCAAGGTTTATGAGTCCAATCTGTTCTAGAGTTAATTTAACATTGGACCAAAGTTCCTGTTTAACCCTGTTATAGTATATGTTATATTAACGTTTTGAGAGTAAACGGATAACACTTTGTAGGGTTATTCTGATTTAGCGTAACAACACACAGAGGTGTATTTTTTCTACTTTATTTGAGTTAATTTAATATGAAATTTTGTACAAAACTGGTTCAAACTGGTCTTTTCTGGCAGGAGTTTGAAGTGGTGAGTGGGAGGAGCCAAATTAAAACTAAGGGAAGTTTAATGAACGCTAGTGGAAGCTGAATGAACTTCAACCATATCAACTCTGGCAAATAACCCCAACTCGAACCCCCATTTAACTTTCAAATAGTTAAAATAACACTTTTGGTGTTAAAAACAACTCTGAAATATTTTACCCTGAAATTTTAACCCTCCAGTTTTTGCTGTGTAGCTGTTAACGTGAAAACTACCGCTTCATGATGTGGAGTGGAACAAAGCATTTGGGGCTTTGGAGATGTAGACAATACTCAAACATGTGTGAATGGGTATGTTCTTGATGAGGGCGCAGCATTATAACAAGGCTAAAAGCTCAATTTTGCGTAATACAGGACGTTGAACAATAATGCCAGCATACACATTATACTAAATACTAAATGCTTTTCAGTCTCCTATAGCGAAATACCTCTGCGGATCTGTCCTGACCCAGCTCCTCTCGCCATTTCATTGTCTGTGTGGATACAGTGTGTGCAGAGGTGCATTATGGGACAGCATTATGAGCAGGTACGGCCTCAGCTGTGCGGCGTGATAGGACCCCGGGAAAATGAGGGACACGCACCCATTCATCCACTCAGAGGTCGAAGAGCGATTTGAGCTCATCAGCGACTCTGCCAACAATCTGGCAGAAATCTATTATAGAAAAGTGAGATAGAAAGTTGAAATCGAAGAAGTATGAAGAATAACAAATGAGTTGATGGCACTAGTGGGTGTTATCTGTTCATTGTCTTTAGTTTCAGCGTGACAGATGGCCGCTGTTAGTTGATAAAATAAAAGCTCTTTTGACTAAATACATCCTTTGTTTGTAGTAAATGTAAATGAAGATATACTGAGCTTGAGCCTCCCATATAGTTATAATTTAAGACAACCATGGATCATTATGTTATCATTTGCACATTTTCTAATTAGCAAAATTAATCTAAAACAACTTTATAAAAGAGAAAAGTCTGCGTTAGAAAAGTGAAGTGCACAACAGGAGCTGATGTCGTAAATGTGTGAAATTGCCGAACCATTAAAAAAAAGAAAAAAAAAAAGTACCAAAATGATTACACAACACTGCCAAATCCTGCACATATCACAGATTAAGAAAATACAATTGAGAACAAAGTTAGTACAGAGAAGTGGGTGTATGCCGGAGGTGGTGATTGGCAATATGGCTTCCTGTAAATAAGTGATTAAAGATTACTTAAACATGCATTCGCTCTAAATACAACTTTGAAAGGGTAAATGAGGACTATAACATGTTTAAAAGTTCTGAAAAGTTGATTTAGTCAGTCCAACAGCTCGGAGAAGAGCCACTGTGCCTCCATGTCCACTGGCCTGAGAGGAGCTGGAGGTGATGTGTGTGGAAAGGGACGTCTGAGAATCCTGAGAATGGTGAATGACATGGACCTCATATACCGCACTTTTTTCAGGGTTTGAGTGGTCCTGTGATTTATACTCAGGTGCGACTTATATATTATATTTTTCACACTGACAGCCCATAGACCAAATATATGGATCATATATATGAATCAAAAATGAAAAAAATAACAAATCGTTATCTGTTTTTTCATTTTGGTTTTAGAGACAAATAATAAAGAAAAGAGTTGTTTTTTCATTTTCTTATTTTTGGTTCTATATTGAACGAATGACACGTGGTTTGTTCTCTAATGGGTTGTTTTTATTGCTATTTTATTACTATAACTTCTATAACTTGCTGATGAAATGTCGGTTCTTGGTCTCTAATTTTATAAAATAAATTTCCCCCAAAACAGTGTGACTTATACATGTTTTATTCTTCTTCATTTTTTGGCTGGTGCAACTTATAGTCCGAAAAATACAGTAATACAAGCCCCACTCATATAAATATTTTTAAGCATGATAAATTTTATGTAGCGCTTTTCTACCTTCATGGCACTAAAATTGCTTTACATCAGGGGACCTCAACCTGTAGCTCAGGAGCCACTGGTAACTCTCCACCCCCTTCAAAGTAGCTCCCCGAGGGATTTATGATTTATGTGTATTTTGTTGAAAAACTAAAATTGGATTAATTACCAATGTAAATGTGTCATTTTGATGCCTGACTGTGTGCACTAATATGTGGATAATGGTTTACATTTTATAGACATTTAACTGTACCTCATCTAAGACTTGCTTTGGCTCTTAAATGTACTAAATTTATTGCAAACACTCAAATGAGTAGCTCTGGCATTTTCGATTTGTAAAAGTAGCTCACTGGAGAAAAAAGGCTGGACACCCCTGCTTTACATCAAGTTGCCCTCAGACACGAGGTGGGTAAGTGTCTTGTCCGACGACACAACAGCAGTTTCCATCCGTGGGAGCTGGAATCGCACCACCAACCTGTGGATCAGCAGAAGGGAACGGCAACTGACATCTTCAATTCAAGCACAACCACTGAGTTACTTCTTGGTCTAAACTACAACAGTCACATAATGATTTCCTCTATTTACATAAACAAGCTGGATTCATTTCGTCTCCATTTCTTGGCGTGTTTCCGAGGGCGACTTATTTGTACAGAAAACCCAGAATTCAGCATATTTCTCCGCTCCCTACTCATTATCAAATGACAAAGAAATTGCCGCTATTATTGTTTGTTGAAATGGGACGCAGATCCAGAGAACAGGGCCTTACAATGCTAATCTTACAGTGAAGCAGCGCAGCAGGCCATCTCGTGTTAGCAATCTCATTTCCCTTTGTGCGCCCTGAATCAAAATCTGTTTAATTAAATCATGTATAATTCAGAATACAATTACAGAGCTGTGTGTTTGCACAAATGCTGGAGTCTGCAGTACCCTCCGCACGACACAAATGCCTCGAGATGGGAGAGTTTTTATTACCGAGCTAACAAGAGGGCGCGCAGAGAAGACCACAGGACTGACAATGTGGAACTACTATTAAATTTATGTAGTATTAATTTTTGCTGTGCAGAAACAATTTGAACACTAATGTGAGTATGAACGAATAGGCCTATCTCTAATTTAAAGGTGCATGATATAACTTTCAGGCTGGGGGTTTCTATTGCCAAAAGTATTAGCTCACTTGCCCTCCATATGAACTTGTGACATCCCATTCTTAATCCACAGAGTTTAATATGACGTCGGTCCACCCTTTGCAGCTATAACAGCTTCAACTCTTCCACTGCTCTAGAGTCCAGTGGCGGCGCTTTACTCCACTGCATCCGACACTTTGCATTGCGCTTGGTGATGTTTGGCTCGTATGCAGCTGCTCGGCCATGAAAACCCATTCCATGAAGCTCTCTGTGCACTGTTCTTGAGTTAATCTGAAAGCCATGTGAAGTTCGAAGGTCTGTAGCGATCGACTCTGCAGAAAGTTTGACAACCTCGGTGCGCTATACGCCTCAGTATCCTCTGACGTTACGTGGCCTATCACTTCATGGCTGAGTTGGTGTCGTTCCCAATCGCTTCACTTTTTTAATAATACATCTGACAGTTGACGGTGGAATATTTACAAGTGAGGAAATGTCACGACTGGACTTGTTGCACAGGCGGCCTCCTATCGCAGCACCACCCTGGAATTCACTGAGCTCCTGAGGGCGAGCCATTCTTTCACAAATGTTTGTAGAAACAGTCTGCAGGCCGAGGTGCTTGATTTTATACTCCTGTGGCCGTGGGAGTGATTGGAACACCAGATTTCCATTATTTGGATGGATGAGTGAAAACCTTTGGCAACATAGTGTAGATATAGATGTTGTTCTGCCTGAAATGATCCACAGTGTGACATTAAACAACTCTACCTTATATTTATTCAATTACAGGTGGTGTATGGCTCAAAAATACCTAGAAAAACATTCTCTGGGAAGCTACGGACTTGTAAAGAAAAGTATAATATTGTCAAGTTAGTATTATTTATGAATGAATTAATTTAATATAAACATAGCAATTATATGTTATAGAGCAGTAATGATTGTAACTGCGACACATGTGGCAGACTTGTTTCTTGTATTAAATAGATATAGAAAGATACTACAAGACAATGTCATGTAAAAACATGGGTGTCATAGAACATAATATAGCAGACAAATGCATAGCATGTCTTCATTAATGCTAAAAGTACACAATTGAAACTTATAAGAAATGCACATCTTTATAGTTATATGCGATGTGCAATAGTTTCATTAGCAGGATGCAGGCTTATTGTGTTATAATAGTATTCTGAAGGGGGAGCGACGCAGCTGCGGGGAGAAAAGAGAGAGACGCAAATATAGCATTTCAAAAACAATAAAAAGTAACATGGTGATCCAATTATGCTATGTGTTAGCCTTTAATACTCCATAGAAGTAAACCCAATGCATATTCATATACCAATGGAGAAGAATACAGTTTTAGTTAAAGTTTCTAAATAATGGATATGCTGCGACTGGATTTGGAAACTGATCCAAAGTCAAAACATGAAAGCGCTTTAAAGCTTTTCATTTGAGCTTTTATTTGTCTTGTTTGGTACTTTCTGGCCTATACGGAGAGTCTGGTGCTTTTCAGTGCACTCGGTGGAGGGGCAGAGGCCAAGAATGGAGCCATTACAATTTGAAGACGATCAATAAAAAGGAACCAACTGTTCGGAGGCACAATTTAATGCAGTGCCATCGAAAACACAGGGAAAAGAGGCAGACATGAAACCCACCGCTTGTTTCATTGGTTTGGACCAGCATTTTTAAGAGACAGTTCGGAGAAATTAATATAGTGATAAATGAATGACACACTGGCTAGGATTTATTTATTTATTTTTCCAATAGGCATAAGCTTTAGAGTTTGCAGGGAAAAACAAGGGATTAAACCAGGAACTAAAGTTTGACTAGAACCAGATCAAGCCATCCAAAGTAAACTGGCCTCAAACTAAAGGCCGCAACACACTGCAGGAGAATTTACCTGGTTTTGGCTGCGATTTGCTCCTCCCTGAGTTTGAGAAGTCGTGGCCCAATTTTGTGTCTTCGTGTGTGATTTAAAAGCGACTGTGCTCCTCGTGTGTGGGGTCAGTGTGACTCTGAGCTGTTCTGTCATATGGTAACCACCAAACATCACTGATGGTCCGGCAACAGCCAATAAAACAGCGCGTCAGGGGCAGAGGAGTGACGGACACACACGCAAGATACAAACTCAGGAAATAGTGAAAATAATAAGAAAACTTTATTACTCACCTCGTAAAATGGTAGATTTAAAGTTCAGCATCTCAGCCGCATTATTCATTGAACACCCAGTCACCAAAACAGCACTGTGAATCCAGTTTGAAGCATTCTTTAACTTCAAGAACTACGGCATCGTATACAATGCCCAGGAATATGTTTTATATAACTGCAAAAAGAATAGAAAAGATAGAAACACTTTTTTCCCCTCTGAAAGCGCAGACATAGAGGTTTTCGTACATCCTACGTCACACTCGCGCTGAGTGATGACGTGCGCAAAATGAATGTCCAATAGAATTTTGTTTTCTGTCAAACGCATGCTCTTCAGCCATTTTGATCGGCCAAAACTTTGCCAAAGAGTGAAGTGAGTCAAGATGGTCGACTCCGCTAGAGCATGTATGTTCATAACAATTGAAAAAGCCGCTCTAAGTACAGTTTTTTTCTCAAATAAAAGGCAAATTACGCATCTTGGTCTGTGTAATTTTAATTTGAAACGTTTATTTCACTCAAAATGAACAAACAAATGTAACACACACCATGGAAATGCATTACAAGTGATGTGGCTCTGGCCCTGGACTTTACAGGAGCTGTTTCCATGACTGGCACCAGTAAACTAATGGGGTGATTGTACTTTTTTTTGTTTTTAGGGCAATAAGGAAATTTTTAGTTTACTTACATACTTGATATTTTGCATTTTTGTAGCTAAGGTTCTAACATTTTTTTATGTCCATAAAGTTGTTTGCTGTGTGTTTTGTATGAAAGAGTGTGAATTTTATTTTCTGTTTTCTTTTTTTTAATTTGTATTTCTGGTCCTGTAGCTTTTATTACAGCCACATGACACAACTACAGCAGCAGATTGTGAAATAACAGGTTGTACTGAAAAAAGGATGTATAACACTTCATTAGGGAGTTAAAGGGGCAGTTTTAATAGCAAAATTAAGAAAAATATATACAACTATACCAAAATTACCCTTAGGTCTTGGAGGCTTGAAAGTAAAAAGGCAAAAGTAGTTTCTCATGTGAGTCTGTTTATGTCCACAGAGCGCACGGATCAGGGCGATGCTGACTCTACTTTCTGTGTACTTTAACCCCCACCTTTTGTGCATTAAACATCATGTATCTGAAGTATTGCACCACATTTCACAAATAATAACACAGTTTTGTCTTGCATCTAAACTAGAAGTGCAGAGCTCTGACCTTTTGAACATTTAAGAGTCTCAAAGCAGGTTGCTTTGCTCTAGACAGAAAAGGGCTGATGCAAGGTGCGCTTTTTGGCACACGTTTAAAATCATTTAAGACCAAAAAAACCTGCCTTAAGACCAAGACCAGGGCAAATGCACCCAAATCACTGTTCTCTATTTAAGCTAAATGTGTTTTTGGCAAGCGTATCGTGGCCACTAACTGTGACTGAAAAGAACATCACATGGAATAAAGTAAATGTACTTTATTCCATTGAATAATTACTGCATGTTCAGAAAGGGTGGGCAAAATATTTTGTTGTTGTTTTGTTTTTTGTTTTTGTCTTGTTTTTGTCTTGTTTGTTTGTTATTTCTATCACGATTTCTCTAATGTTATATGTTCCATTGTAAAAGAATGTAAACTTCTTTATTGCCCCCAAAAATAAATAAAATAAATAAAATTTAAAAAAGGGTATGTACGCCCACATGGATACTAAAAAATAAAAAAATTTCCAAACATGCACAAACCACGGCCAGTCAAAAGTCTGGACACACTTCATTCAGTGTATTGTTTCCTTTTCCTTACTATTTTCTACATTTTAGATACATACAGAAGACATGAAACATATGAAAGAAGACATATACTTTTAAATAAAGCAAAAGGGTTTTCACTTGTTTTGTACTAGTATACGCAATTCCCAGCAATCTTGTCATTATCAGCAAACTTACTTAAAATTGGGCGCGCACACAACAATCCGAAACAATCTAAAACATGTGTGGATCTATTTTCTCTTGGATTTTGTGCTGAGTTGGCACTTCACTTGTACCAGCTCAATGACCTGCTCTGTTCTGAATGTGCCTGTTCTACCTCTGCAAAACTAGAGCCCAACATGCTTACGCCGACGCTTTTAAATCAATTTAGTGCTCACTACTTTGAGACGTGTCAATGCAATCTGTGTCAGTGTAATGCAGTTACACACTTTAAACCCAAGAACTACCAGCACCTCATGGTTTTTGAGATTTGACAGACAACAGAATTAGCCATGCAGTCAATATGTGCATTTTTGTTGTTCAGGTCAATCTCTAATAGATAAAAAATTATTTAAGGTGCATTGTGTAACTTTTTCTGGTGGAGGGTCCATCAAATGCTTTTCTCTGTGGAGAGTCAAACCAAAGTTACAGATCTGAGGCAACACAGTTCACAGTTTGAATGTCTTTTGTTTCTGTTTTTGAGCAATAAAACCACCTGGAATGTAAGGGGGAGTTATTACACAAAATAGACTCTCGTGAGCTTTAAGCCACGGTATGATGTTGTTACCTCATCAAAAACATACAGAGTTATGTTTTCTTTCATTCACATATGTTTAACACTACATGTGTAGCCTACAGTTGTAATGAAAGAGAAACCTCAATCACGAGAGTCCCTAGATCATGTCCTAGATGATTCCAACTGTGCAACACCTCCCCCCAATGACCTCCATGGAATCATCGTATCATACAGCGCAAAGATGAATGAACAGAAATGTCCTGAACTGGCAGAACTTTCTTCAGCTCTTCTGAAACCTGATGTCGTGGCACAGGGGCAGAAGGCCCTAAAAATATGAATAGGGTCAAATTTTGCTCACTAGCCCCAACTTGTAACCATAAATGTTTGTCCAGCAATGCCACCCTGAAGAGAACAGGTAAATTATAATATAAAGGCAACACAGTGAAGCATGATGCGAAAGAGATATGAACTGGGATAATACACAATATTTTTGCTATCTTGGTTTGAATTACAAAAATATTTTTCTAAATTCATTGTTACATTCACTCTCTCACGCATACAATACAATCAATGATGACAGTATTTAACAAAACAGCTCCAACATCCACAGCAGCTTGAATAAAAAAAACAAGTTTGAGTCCTGTTTGAAAAGAGAAGAAAACAAAGGGAAAACAGGAGAGAAGAAGGGTAAAAGAAGGGGAAGCTCATGGAGTCTCCAAACCTAAAAGGTTATGATTTGGGATTTAGAATATGAACTATTCAAAGCCATACATAGCAGAACAGGGGCCACGGATAACTATACATACTGTACATGTTTTCTTAAATTATTACTTAGATGAAAATTTGAAAAGAAAATACAAAAAATACAGAAAGTAGTACAGAGTTTAAAAACCGGATACATCTATCTATGTCATTAACCCCAAAAATTTCATCCAAAATGCAGGAACAATTTATGCATAAGGAAGGCATTATTGTGGTAGTTTAAACATTCATGTAACCAAATAAATATGTTGCAATTTATGTTTATTAGTCTAATCATATTGTGTAATTTAATCACAATTTGGGCCTTGTTAATGGTTGCTAGGTAACAGCTATGTAATTACCTCTATGTAAATCATATTTGCCATGTCCAACCAGGAAGTTAAATGATAAATTACACCAAAGAAAAAAATCAAATCAATCTAGTGGAATCTGTTTTAATGCAAAAAGCATAAACCACAACAAAACATCTGTAGTTTTGAAATGAAATACTACCAAAAACTTCAAGTCCTTTTCTCTTCTATCATGAGCGTGAGGGACCCTGAGATTCCCAGCCCTGTCAATATGTGTCAATACTGTCAATACTTATAGGGCTTTTCGACTACACTGCCAGCACGGCACAGCTCAGCACGCCACGGTGAAGCTTTTCCATGCAATCGTTACCCCCTGGAAGTGGGTGGAGTAGTGGGGTCGACACTGTGTCATTTTTTGGCAACATTATTAATGTCACACAGAATCTGCTCTGTTGTTTATCCTCTGTAGACGTGTTCACTGTTGTCGTGTTGTCGGTGCATTTTTTACACGCAGTGGGTGATTATTTAAAGATCCTGGAGCTTCGTCGCGTGTATGACGACATTCCCTCCGACCAATCAGTGGACAACAGTCTGTCCACGTCACGTTATCGTATCGGCTCAGCACAGTTAGAACCGCTCCGAAGCGGGTACAGAAAATCGTAATGGCTCCCAGGTCCAACCCCCAGTCAAAAAGCAAACAAAGCGTGTCGTGCTGTGCTGTGCTGAACAGTGCGGGTGGAAAAGACCTAAAACTGCATATTTAGGCTGAGTTCGTCCCTCAACATTGTCATGTGGTAATACAGGAAGTGCTGCACTGTGCTTTCATACTCCAAACACTTTCACGAGAATCATTTGGATGATTGCGAGTCTCTACTGAACTAAAGGTAAAAGGAGCTGTTAACCTGAAAACTACACCTTCATGACATCACAAGGTGGAGCAGAGCATTTTGAGCTTTGGAGATGAAGCCAGACTAATAAACTAGGAGTACTAAAAATAACAAAACTCCAGGTATGTTTCTGATGAGGTAACAACATTATAACATCTCACAAGAATCCATTTTGTATAATACAGGACCTTTAAAATACCTTGAAATACATGCATTTTTACTGGGAAGGAGATCGCCTTTCCAAAAATTTGACCTGTAACTGCCTGTTGGTGACATTTCCATGGAGTCTTATCTCAGCAAATACATACACACTGGTTCTCCATTTAATTCTTGGTAGGATTTTCAGTGGTCTTTCTCGTCTCTGCCAAAGCAAACCTATCAATTTGTTTACCAGGATTCAGTGCCATAAACCCTCATTTTACACAGCATCGAACTGTCCCTTTAAGACAATATAAACTCTGCAGTATCCCTTGTGTAGCCTCATATTGAGCGGTCCACACAAGGTGAACTCTGGGTCAGTGTTTTCTATTCATCCCGGCTCCTCTGTACCACGCCAAGGTCAACGCAACAATGACCATTTTACAGGATTAGCCATAAATTAAAAATGCAAAGATGCCAGTGCATATTAAATGGAAAAATGAATAGAAAAATGATATAAATCAGCAATATTAAAATTAAAGTTGCCCTTTCCGGGTCAGCAGTGAGCCCTCATGACTCTGGGATAACCGGCGTAAACACGTTAGATCAGACAGCTCAGATAAATGGTCCAATAGATCCTTGTAAATGACTCTAACTGTGTTTAATACCTTTGCTTTATGAGCTTTTAGAAGAATTACCTTTTTTACGATTTCATTTGCACGTTGATTGTGTTGCCACGCTACATTGACGTGGTTAAAGGGGCATCATGTAAAATTTCTGATGTAGGGTCTGCTACCTGCTTGTCTCCAGGTGATGTGACTGCTTTTCCTGGAATGTTTCACAGTGTGGCATTAAACCGAGCTGATACTATCAAGACCAAGTTATCATGGACTGTATAAAGAAGTGGACTAAGAGAGTGTGACGCCACCCATATCGTTTGGCTCCAGTCAAATGAAGCTCACCGAGACTGACAGTTATGGGGCAACTTTAGAGTCAGTTCCTTATTAGTATTAAGAACTAATTAACAGACAAAATAGTGAAATAAAAACACCAGGATCGTGTAAAATACAAACATTTTAAGACTAAAATGAGAAACCTGAAAGCAGCAATTATGGATGGGGGAGTTGACGTTTTCTCAGTACAATGGAGATGGAAATGCGCCCGATGCTCACTTCCTTTTTGGAACGTCTCAGTTATGTCCATTTATTAGGGGTGTAACGGTAAAAATCACGGTTCGGTACCTACCTCGGTTTTGTTGCCACGGTTTGGTTCATTTTGATTACAGTATGGGTACAAAATACAAAAATGTCACAGATCTGTTTCAGACCTAGTTCAGTCCTGGTTTAGGTCTGGTTTAGACCTGGATAAGACCTGGATTAGACCAGGTCTAGACCTGTTTCAGACCTAGTTCAGTCCTGGTTTAGTTCTGGTTTAGACCTGGATTAGACCTGGATTAGACCAAGTCTAGACCTGTTTCAGACCTAGTTCAGTCCTGGTTTAGTTCTGGTTTAGACCTGGATTAGACCTGGATTAGACCAGGTCTAGACCTGTTTCAGACCTAGTTCAGTCCTGGTTTAGACCTGGTTCAGACCTCTTTCAGACATGGTTTAGTCAACAGTCGCTCGCAGGTGAGACTGAATGAATTTTGACACCCTATTTGACAAAATCGGCCGTTTTATTCAGAGCAGCATCTTGTCAACACAAATTGCACTCACTTGTGCCCAGCCCTGCACCGAATTTAACGTCCCGTACTGAAACTGTTCCATACGAATACATGTACTGCTACAACCTACCATTTATATATATAGTCTAAGGTAAATACATGTAAAGAGCAAATTTAAATAAGACCCTCCCCTGGAAAAGTTGGATAGTTCACCTCTAGAGCTACTATCTGTAAGTCTGTTTCCTTGTTTTTCACCAGTAGATGGCAGATGCTCAGCGTGTTGCTCCTCTCCTCACCTGGACTTTGCTCAGACTCACCTGTGGTCTCTGAGTTTCCATTAGGCCAAATCTGGCTGAAGTCAGACTGCAGCAACATAGATAGCATCTAGTGGTGTTATGTGAGAATACAACAGAGCTGGGCCGGCCAATCTAATGTCTAATGGCAGCTCTAAAGGAACTGTATCCTGCACATTTATGTGTACGACAAAAGGTCTAATGATTTGCTGCAGGTGCTGGGGTTTAGATAGTGACGAGTCAGATCAAAAAGAGTCCTTTTAGGCTTAAACCAACTGAATTTCAGCACTGAACCTGGCAACAGGCATTTAAGACTCATCCTGTTATCTGATTGGATAATTGTGCCAAAACATAAATTATAACAGAAATAAATATAGAATAAATCAGCATTAGAATTGTTATAAGTAAAAGCTATATTTGATTTCATGTGTTTACCTCTCATCTTAAATTTTAACTAAAATTCTTACATACGCTTGCTTTAAAGACAGAAAGAGAGGAGGAGGAAAACCATGTGTCAGTCTCTCACCTCTTAACTTGACAAATAACCCCTGGATTAGTCCTAAGAAAGGCTTTAATAATGTGGCACGGCTGTTTCTGCAGAATGAGGGAACATAAATCACCATTTGGCACCAGTGTCCATGTGCACATTATTGAGGTGTAATTCTCTCTTTAACAACTTTATGTCGCCCCAGAGTGATGACACGACTGAAACATGTCGTCTTTAATGCAGATTTGTGGATCATTTGACACGACGACTCATCCAGTGCAGAAAAACAGGAGCTCAATTCCACAAAGGACACATTTCTAGCTATTGACACTTTGCAGCTGATGTCACCTACATTCCCTGGAGGAGTGATGCTAATTGTATGCACTGCTGCGTCTGAAGTACTATTAGACTTTAAACTGAGATTTGTTTTAACAGGATCTGACTATAAAGAACAAACTTAGCTGAAACTATAACAAGTGAGCTGGTTTGGTCTGTTAAGCAAGTCTCTCACGTATAAAATTACAGTTTTTCTGTTAGCCGCTCAACACTGAAAATCAAACATTTACACAGGACCATGGACACTTGTGTTGATCACAAGCTCCTGAAAATGTGTTGAGTTTTCAGAAAGTTTTAAAACTTGTTGGACTGTGTTTGCTAATGTGTGTGTAAGCAGGTGGACGCTAGAGTTTCCCACCCTTAAGTGTCCCTGAACGCAACCTGTACGTCGCCGCGTCGCTGATTACAGACTACAAATAGGTGCGCACGCTGAGTATTCGGGGCTTTCTGTGCGTGGTGTGCATAAATAAAACTGTTTCTGGGAATGACGGGTGTTTAAACTAAGTCTAATGCTAATGCTGTGCTCGGGAAATGTTTTTTTTTTTCATTGTATATCGGGGGTAGTTGGTAATGCTGTCTCCAAAGTTAATCAATTGTTCCTTGTTTAACAGATTGCCACTGACATTCTTGCTCTTTTCTTTTTCTTTTCTCTTTTATTCGCATTCAGTCTTACTCCTTCTTAGTGTGATTGTGTTAGAAAGTTGTGTAATAATTAACGTTTTATGGGATAGTGCAACATATGGTCGGGTGTGCAGTGCAAGGTTAGGTCTCAGGACTAGCACAGGTCACTTTAGCCCAGGTAGGCCTCATAGCACAATGCACTTTTTGCACCTGTAACTCGACACACTTTAATCCAACACGACTGCCTCACACCTTAACACACGCACTTTACTTTACTATTGCACAGCATTCACGTACATGGCACAGGCACTTTAACACATTGTAATGTAAGGTTTAATTATGCGGTTTCATTTGCATTAATGTTTGGTTTGAGCTTACTAACGTTGATTTGTTGTTGATTTACATTTACAGGCGTTGATGTGTCAGTATGTATGCATGTACTAAAATAAGGGTGAAATCATTTTTAAATGTCTAAAGTATCAATAAAGATGTAACTTTTTCTATCACATTGCCCTTGTCCTGTCTTATGCCAGATGGGATTGCGGGGCTGTTGATAAGGGGACCACCCTGTTACAGTTACATGTGCATTGATAGGGTAGTTTACAATATGATGGTATAAGTAAAAGTTTCCTAAATTTTGCCAGATCGCATTTTGCCTTGTTCCTATTGACATTGTGAACATCTGTATCTAAAACTGAGCCAGTAGGACGCCAGCAAAGGGTGGCACGATTTTAACTTTCACAGAAACAGAAACTTGAACAATACAAAGATAAGTCTGCTCATTAATAACCTCTCCCGGTCTCCCTGCACTTATGCTATGTACATTAGAACAGTTCAAACTCTATAGGCTATTCCATGTTTGATGACTCTCTTTGATGCTTTATCTCTGTGTCCTTGCACAACGCGGAGCATAAATTGCTTTTGGTCTTCATTTCGCACAGATCGACACAGACATTCACATCGACAGTCTGGCGTTATAATTGTTTTGCCTCGGGTGAACTGTGGAGCGGGTGAGACTGTTTTTAGTGGCAGGTTAACTATGGCTGTGGACATGCACTAGCCTAGCACCAAGAAACTCTGCAACTACATTGTGGAATATTTATAAAGTGTCTCCACACGTCTCCAACACTCTGGCTCATGAGGAAATGAGGTCCTATGTCCAAAATTCCAAATTGTCCCTTTAACAATTTGTGTGCCACCCCTAAATGTGCAGCAGTTGACTCACTGACCTTGACATTTTTGGTACAGATGCTTCTAGTATCAACTGGGACAAGGCGAAAATCGATCTGGAAAAATTTGGTGAAAGTTAGTTTTATGAGCCATCTTAATGCAGAACAGCCCTAGTGTCACTGCAGTGTGTGGATGAGGTCACATTTGTGCCCTTCTCAAATAGGAAGAATATAACAATGATACAAATTGCAATTGCTTACTAAGTCATTGTACTGTACATGCTGTAACTAAAGGCCTACTGTATATTCAATTCAATTCAATTCAATTTTATTTCTATAGCCCAGAATCACAACAAGAGTTGCCCCAATGGGCTTCACAGTGAAAAACATGGAAACATCATCTAACATAGACATCAGCAAACACATTGTCCCATTCTCAGTCTCTCAATGAACACACGATCCTTGGTGCCAGAGAGCAAAAAAACATTATATATAAAATATATGATGATATGATGGTTGTAAATCATAGTTGCAAATGGACTTTCAGGAAAAACAAACTTTCAGCTGATCACAACATGTTATTTACTAGGCAGCTCTAAAAATGTTGTTTAGAAAGAATCTTTTGTGTTTTTAGAGTAAACATTGCATTTTGGTGTCGGCTAAAACAGACTACAGCTCTACTTATGCCTGTTGGACACATGAAAAATGTATATTATATATAAAAACAAATGCATTACACTACATTAAGTATGTGCATTAGAGTACAGAGTAAGCACAGAGTTAATGGGGCGCTATGTAACCTTTTTGGTGGAGGGTACGCCATCTGCTTGCCTTATTGTTTTGCCTTAAATGTTCCATAAGATAGCATTAAAGGGCCCATTTTACACCATAATCTGATCTATATTATATGTTGTTTGGTCCTTTGGAGCCAGAGCAGTGCGTATACGTCCTGCTGGAGCTGCCGGTGGAGCTGCCCTCGTGTCGACGCACTGCTGTGGTTTCGCAAGGTTACACGTGTAAACGCTGACGCCTGCAGTGGAGCTAAGGCCTTAAGCGCCCCCTTTGCAAAGAAGCTACATTGTTTGGCCACAGTGGTTAAGATGGAGACGTGCGCCCAGGACACACGCTTTGCCTAAGATGTTTCCTGGCAGCTCCGTCGGGTTCGTAGAAGTGCGCGGGGTGTGAGTCACCAGAGCTGCCTCCTTCGCGGGTGTTGTTATCTGCAGTGGCTGTTGTTGTAAATCCATAGGCCTGGGGTTTACTTGAGCATCTCCGCACAGAAGTCTTATAATGCAAAGGAGAGTTGCATTTCCCCGTTGGACTTTTGTCTGAGCCATTCTCCGTGCGCTCGGTTTGTATTGCACACTCTGGGCATGCCCGCCATTTAGCCAGTTGGAGAAGATGACATACTGGCTCCATGAGTCCAGGGGCAAAACAGGTCTCAGGGATGTGCCACTTTCCTGTGCAATGGAGCGGTTTTTGGCAGGGTTCCAGCTCCCAAGCATTTGCGCAGTGATGACAACCATCAGGTAGAGCGACACAATTAGCGCGTTATGGCCCTTGTCTTTGATGTTTTTTGTTAGTGCCCAAAGAATCCAAGTTTTAGGAGCAAATGTTAAGTCAGACGGCTTTCCAGATTTCTTAAGGAAAAGTAAAGCGTCAGCACCCACCGAGCTGCAACTACCTGCCGCCATCTTGCTTTCCTTGACTGTGAATCGTCTGGATAATTTCAGCTCTGGAACTGCCAATCGCTACTGAACAAAAGGTAAAAAGTAGCTGTTATCTTGGAAAACTACCGCTTCATCACATCACAGAGCATTTCGAGCTTTGCAGATGGAGACAGGCTAATAATAAAGTGTTTCTCAGTCATGTGTGAATAAAACTAAACACAATTTCTCTTATGTTTTTGAGGAGGTAACCACATTCTAAGATGGATTTAAAGCTCACAAGAGTCTATTTAGCATAACATAGGATCTTTAATGCATGTTAAAATGGTTGGCTGGCCAATCAGAGGAGCTCTTTCAGCCATAGACTGCGGCTGCCGCGCTGCTCCACTGAAAGACACAGGAAATCTTTCCTGCCTGTCGCCATCAAACTGTTGAACGCTGCACTTTAACTCACAAACTACTCAATCCTTTTCATCCTATTCCCGGCTCACACATGTATGTAGTCATAAATATGTCACTGATGTAAATAGTTTCCCAGAGAGAGCTATTTTATCTTTTATCTTATTGTATTCAGCTTATTTTGTAACTTGTTCGATGTACATGCTCTTGGTCGGTTGCATCTGTAACAAAGAAAATTTCCCCTAGGGGATGAATAAAAGTAATTCTGATTCTGATTCTGAAAATGTCCATAAACACCTGGAAATGAATACATGCAAGGTGGAACATTCCTGGCATTGCAATTACACCTCCTTGGAAACAAGCAAGTGACAAACCTCCCCTCAGGAAAGCAGCAAAAAAAAATAAAAAATCATTAGCTCTGTTTACTAACTATACTCATCTTAAGCGCCACTCACAACCTTTGACACTTGAGTCTACGTCCTGTACAGACCTTCTCCAGTCCCCATGGTGCCACATTCAAATCACATATTATGGAGAAGATCCAATGCCTCATGTAACAGCCCGTCTGAAAAAGTGAACCGTTAGCGGGTCTCTAAATTAGATTATTACTGGCAAGATGATTAGCATAGGCAAACATGGCGGCTTATTAGAGGGCAGTTGGACCATGAGGAAAAGCGGAGATCAGGCTCGACCTCATTAGTGGAGGCATAGGGAAGGGAAACCCGGGCAGCTCCGCAGTTATCCAAGCTTCAGTGTTAGCGCGCAGCATGATCCCACCAAACTCTGTGTGGTCTAATGAATATGCACTGTAGCAAGAAGGGTGCTTTGCAGAAATGCTATGATCTGCAATAATTTCGCAGACAAAACAAGCGGATAAAAAGTCTTAAATCATGGTGTTTTTATTTATTCATATGTTTTTAGCTTGTTGAAATTACTGAAGGCAAAGTAGGATAGTATGTTTTTAGCTACTCATATATTTCTAAGATATTGTAATTGAATTTATTGCATTTCTTATGTTGTGGAATAGCCTTCTTTAAGATTCATGGACTGCGTATTTAAAGGGCTCATATTATGCTGTTTTCTGAGCTGTTATAATGTTGTTTCTTTATCAAAAACATATCTGGAGATGTGTTTTGTTTCATTCACTCATTCATTTAGGTTTAGTTCTTCTCTCAAACAGAAATCAGTCTGTTCCACCTTGTGTATGTTATGAGGTAATACCGGATGTGTTCCCCTGTGTTTTTACTCTCCATGCATCTTCACTAGAATCAATTCATCCTTCCATAACTTAACTATTGCATTGAACTATGAGGGAATAATTATAAAACAAATATAATTCCATTTTCGGACTGCAAAAGAAAGCTATTAGAATAGTCAACTACGCAGATTACTATGCCCCAACAAATGCTCTTTTTATCAAATTAAATACATTCAAATTACATGATCTTGTTGATCTCAATACTGCAATTGTGATGTTCAACATAATAATAATAATCTGCTCCCTCAGGGTATTCAAGAGATGTTCAAAACGAGAGAGAGTGAGTACAATCTGAGAGGATCGGGACTCTTTCAGAAAGCTAATGTGAGGACCAGCCTGAAAAGTCGACGCGTCTACATCAGAGGTGCTAATCTGTGGAATAGTCTGGACGAAACATTAAAAGCTGTAAAACAACTTACACATTTAAAAAAAAATCTATAAGACTGAAATGATCGGAAAGTACTGAGAAATACATTAAATCATGTAGTTTATCTTATGGAACCTACAGATTAACTATAACCATCAATTAAACAAAGTGTCTGTGTATTTATATACCAATAGAAATGATTAATAACGTGTACATGTGTGTGTATGTGTGTATGTGTATGAACATCGACATGCATTGGGTTGTGTGTCTGTAGTGCGTATTTGTGCAGACTAAAGAACCAAGTACATATTCTTTCCTGAACTCATAAAAGATGAGTCTTTGTTTTGTTTTTTTCTGTAAATAGCTCTGCCTTCTTCTATTTTATTCTATTCTGTATGTTCATAGGGTTTGGCTAAATAAGCATCAAACTTCTGTGTTAAATCACTGTAATATGATTAATAATTATGTAAATTGACCGAAGAAAATAAACTAACTAAATAACTTACTTTGGTACCATAGTGTGGAACAGTCCAAAGCAATAACATCTCAGTGGAGACAAGCATTTGCCAGACCCTCCACCAGAAAAGTTACACAATGCACTTTTAAATCAAACTTTTCTTTTTTGAAATGTCTGTGTACAGTAAACACCATTACTGCAAGACTTGATTTATGCTATAAAAGAGCCTTATTCTGTATACGACCCTTTTCATAGCCTGTTATTTCAGATACGTGTAATTCCAAAACTCCAGCAGCAGCAGTCTGCCACTTCACACATAAAAGAGAAAATAGCGCACATTAGGAGAGCATTGTTTTGATATAAAACCCACTTTAAAATCCCCACTTAGTTCTGATAATGGGTGAGGAGAGGAGAAAGATTTTAGTGTGCTGTTTATACAGTAGTTACCCAAATCTGCATGCAACTAAATGTGAACGATGCGACGCCATGAAAACCACCCTACACATGCTTTTAGACAAGAATTTATTTTGTATTTTGCATGTTTTTTCTTTTACTTATTTAAAGTTTTCAAATAACAATACAGGATAAATAGGATCTTTGGTGTGGTCACTTAAATCTAATGTTGACTAACTGTGAGCTATGGCAGGCTTCTTGTTACGGATTTTTTATTTTTTAATTGTGCAACTTTGTACATCTTTTACTCCATACATTAAAACAAAGCTGCAATGGCCGGGAAAAAGGATGAAATGAAATGAAACGGCACAGATCAGTGTTTCCTTGGCGGAGATCTCGCTGTGGTAGTGAGTCTGTCAAGGCAACAAACTAGTGTAGTGATGGGGGCAAGTTCTGAACTTCCACGTAAAACACCAATTTGCTTCACACTGAAGAAGCTTAACACCACTTTAACCCATCTTACAACAGCCACGAGTCTAACAAACAAAACGCTCTGCCTGGTTCACTCATTACTGTCTGGAAACGTTAGAAAACAACTTTATAAGCAGCCTTAGACTTACCTTTGTTGATTTTCCACTGTGCATGCGAAACCCCAAAAGACTTGATTGCCGGTGTTGTTTCTAATCTAATTTATTTTACTAGTGAATTATATTTTTTGAAAAACGCTAAAAAATACATCCCCGAACCATTTTCTTTCAACAGCTTTCAGTTTCTATTGTTCTTCACCGTCAGTAGTCGATCCTCACTTGTTGCTTCTGGCAGCAGTCGAGTCTTTTGGACTTTTGCAATGCGCAGTGGGAAATCAACAAAGGTAAGGCTAAAGCTTCTTAAATAGTTGTTTTATAACGTTTCCAGACACTAATGAGTGAACCAGGCAGAGCGTTTTGTTTGTTAGACTTGTAACTATGTTGTAAGATGGGTTAGAAAGTGTTAAGCTTCTTCAGTGTGCTAATAATTTTTCATGGAAGTTAAGAACTTGCCCAGTTCACTACACTAGCTGTATAGCTTGACTTAACAGACTCACTACCACAGCGAGATCTGCACTGAGGCAACACTGATCTGTGCCGTTTTTTGGCTTCGCGTATTCGACCACCTCTAGCAATGGACTTTAGCTTCAAACGTGCCGAGTTCCCCTTTAAGAGAAGTTCCTGATGCCATTGTGTCCATGCTTCAGCCGCTGTGATCCACGTTGCTCTTATAGTTTGCATTATTAGTCTCAGCTCACCTCAGTCTGTACAAGCACTGGACTGACATGGACAGAAATAAGATTCAGTCCAGGTTATTTCTAAGACTCATTACTACCTGCAGAGCTGATCAGACATTCACAGTACACTGATGTCAAGCCTGGTCAGCTAAAACGTGCCACGACTTCTTTGCACATCCTGAGGGGAGCTGTGGTGACACCAGTGGACTACGGGGGGGCAGACGGATTAGGACACAGACAAAAGGACGAGACATTGAAGGAGAATTACATCGAGTGTCCCTAAATAACATGGTGTGACCGACAGAGGGAGAGAGGAAAGATCGAAAGTGTGGCAGGGGAAGTGGACATTGGGTATGTGTTGTGACCATAGACTGTATATATAAATGGACATAACTTGCTAGTTTCAAAGAGGAAATGAGCATGGGGGCGCTTCTGGCTCCATCAACCAATTGACTTGCATTGGAAAATAGATATCTCTCTCTCTGTAACTTATACAGTGAGTCTCGTCATGTTGGTCTTAAAATGTTCGTATTAACCCGCTCTACATGATCTTGATGTTTTTATTTCACAGTTTTGTCTGTAAATAAATTCCTGTTCCTAATATGGTTCTTGCCTCTGTAACTGCTCAGCTTGTCAGCTTAATTTGACCGGAGCCAAACGCTGTGGGTGACGTCACACTTAGTCCACCTCTTTATACAGTTTATGGTTGTGACAAGAATCAACAGAACCAGTGAAATTAGGTGGACACTAATTTATGTAAAAAGTTTCAGAAATAAATGATGTCAGCTAAAAACAAACTTCCAGGTTCAAATCCCAACATGTCACATTTTGTTTTATGTCAAACGGAAAGCAGCATTACAAAATGCTAACACATTTTTATCCAGTCACAGAATGTACCTATCCCAGCTCAGGGTTGCATCAGGAAACCAAATCCATAGTGACAATATGACATGACAGAGAGAAGATTATTCCACATGTATTTAACTGAATACTCCTGATATCCCGTCACTAGGACATTTTGCAGATGTGTCCAGGAGTTACGTGTATCCATTTGCAGATGAAGTTCAAATCTGTATGGTCAGAGCCCACTCCAGACTAAGAGACAGGGGCACCCAGGATAGAGTAGGGTTCATCCAGCCAGGACAGCCAAGGGAAGGATTTGGGTCCACAAAACAGGACCAGTGCATAGGGGCATCTAGGGTCCAGTCATTACCATATGGTCAGCAGCCAGGCATCTGAAATAGGTACACTGCCCAGAGGGGAGTGGGACAGGGAACAACTTATGAATAACAACGAACAAACTACAGGTGAACTGAATAGTGAATGTTGTTGACAGGGAAAGTGGAGGGAAACAGGACCGTGCTCAAGTTCTCAGACTTTCCTCAGCAGAATTGATCCTAAGGCAACTTTGCTCAAATTGTGAGTTATATTTCTGCTTCTAACTGACCTGGTCATTAGATCATTCAAAGAGGAACATTTCAAGTCTCGTCTTTGACATGGACAGAGAGCTGGATCCTTAACACAGGAAGTTGACAGCTGAACACCTTGTGTCCTCCTGTACTTTTAGACACTATTTTAAACATTTAGTTTAAATAATAGATGCTATAATAGATGCTTTAGCATCTTTCAGATATGCTGTGGACATGCCCTTTATAGTTTTATATGTCAGGATAATGACTTTAAAGTTCATTCTAAACTCCACAGGAAGCCAAAAAAGTGACTCCTGCACTGGCAGCAGCCAGGCATTTTGAACCAGCTGAAAGCTTTTTAGGACACGCCGCTAGTAGAGAATTACAGTAATCAGCCTCACTATTAGGCAAGATATTTGTGATTTTGACTATACTATGCTGGTGGAAAAAGTCTTTTACAGGCTTGGTTTGTGCTGTGAATGAGAGCTCTTGGTCAAATAACACCTTACAGTTCCTTACAGCAGAGCTGGAGGCCGCACTGACATGTCCAGTGTGACCGTCTGGTCACACAGAGAGTCTCACAGGCCTTTGGGAAATAAAACAATGGCCTCTGTTTATTCAGGGACAGTTATCACTCTGATCTAGTTTCATTTATATAACTGTGTGTCATCATCACAGTAGTGGAAGTTTGTTTCTGATGATATTACCTAAGAGCAGCATATAAAGTGTGAACAGGATGTGACCGAGTGCAGAACCCTGCAGTTCTGTACTACAGTCTACCTTAGAACATGACGAGGAGCTCTGCTTTACATTAACAAAGTACTACTTATCCAATATATAGGACTTAAACCAATTGAGCGCTGCCCCTCTGACCCCTGAGCCACATTCTGCTCTGGTGTTGTGGTCGGTGGTGTTGTGATAGAAATGTATGTCTATTTAAATTGTGAAGAAAAGACTTCTGTCATAGTCTGGCTTTGTGTAAATGAATGTGATTACCAAACCAGAGACTCAGACCAGTCATTATCATTATGTAACGCTCAGCAGACATAACACTGTCCCCATCCCATGAGAAATCCTTTGCTGTTTTACCCTTGTTCAAGGGTAAAAGTTCATTAACTCATGGCTGTGAAACAAAAGTCTTGATGTGTATGTAGCTTTCTCATTCATTTAAAAAGCTCAGGACTCAGAAGATCTGGGGGAAGACAAATGTCTTGGTATCAGTCATCAACAAAGCTAAAACTAACACAATAAAACCAGCAGAACTTTATTTATACTAGCCCCGTTACGAGTCTGTATTGAAATCTAATCTCACTTATCTCAAAGCAAATGAGCGGAGTTATTCCTGATGAAAAGTGTGCACGCCCTGAGACACGGAGACGATGTGGTGAAGAGGAAACGCTCCTATAACGCCGCACATAAATAAAGTGGAGTTTTCATTGACAGCTTGTTACTCAGTCTTTATTAGCAAAAGGGGCCAGTAAATCATGGCCCCGTAAATGATTAGCCAAACGTTTGAGCTATGGCGCGTGTCAGCAAACTCGTGGCTGGCAGAAACAGGAAGAGGAAGGGACGCAGATGGAGCCTGTGCTGCACCTGTTACACTGTGGCTTTAATTCATCTCATCTACAGTAATGGTCCACAGCCAAACCATAAAGCATCTTTAATATTATTCTGAAGCTGTTTCTATGGCACTAAATCGTCCGCTGCTTCAAGAAAAAAACTGTTTTTTCTTGCATTTGAATGCAGTCATTTCTCACGGGAGGAAACTGGGACATTAAGGGAATTGTATGTAAGATTTTGATTTTAAATTCCATGTGTCCCAAGATAAGAGGTAAACATGTTCAGATCAATTGTACAGTTACTGATTACAATTCTAATGCTGACTGATTATTAATAACAAAAACGTTGGATATGTTGTTTATTTTGTAATTTGGTGTTTTGGTTCTCGAGATAATTCATTATCCAATCAGAACGCAGGGTTTCAGTGTTGAAATCTAATTGGTTTGAACCTAAAAGGACTCTGATAACTGAATAAACCCCAGCACCTCCACCCACTCGTTAATCACACAGCAAAAAACAAAATCTAGTCAAGCTAAAATGACTTGGACTAAATGGAGTAAATTTCACTTGACAAGTAAAATTATCAGCCACTGCAATAAGATTTTGTACTTAAAATATGAAAATGCATCTTGCTACACTTAAAATAAGAAAAACAACAACTTTTTGCACTTAAAATAAGAAATAAAATCAAATGTTGCTTGAATTAAGAGAAGTGTTTTCACTTATTCCACTGGTAGATAATTTCACTTGTCAAGTTGAATCTCCTAAAGTAAAATGACTAATAACTTACCTAGATTGTTTTTTCCAGTGCAGTGCTAGTGCAGCTTCTGCAGCTATCTGTATACTGAGAATGAAAGAAACTTGTATGTATCCTGAAAAGTGCTCGATAAATAAAGTTTGTTTGATTGGTTGATTGAGCCTCTATATGCAGGTTTGACACTGGCAACTCAGGTTCAGCTGTGACTGAAATACCTTTAAAAAAACAACAACTATAAGAGCCAGGCTATATGTATGTGTATGTATGTTTGTTTTTTTCTGAGCTATAATGTCAACCTGCCCAGGGACGACAGGTGGAAATTAGCACAGGCGCTACAACCTGGTACATGCATCTCTCCTGTTGAGGTTAATGTTTACTGTGCACTGTCCCTGTCTCATTAAATAAATAAACTAAACTAAATATAGTTTCATTAGCTTAAATTCATTAAATAAAGGTGGTATACATTTTCCTTACATTTTAACTACCACATTGTTTGGCTTTTGGTTTTTAAATTGTTGAACAAATATCATCGGAAACCATTAGCATTTCTCGGATTCCGCCCGGTAACACAGACATCATCTGCATAAGCTGTAGGCTGGAATTTGTCATTTGTGGGTTCCCCGGTTCCTCCCATAAGCCCAAAAATATTCACAATAGGTAAAAATCCTCCAGCTGCCAGATTTATTTATAAAACAGAATAAAAGCTCACAGCTGGGTACCACACTTTTATTTTTCTTTTAGACTAAACTGGCATTTTACCCCCTCCATCACTCTACACATTCTGCATCTAATTATACCACTTTACTGATCCCGAAAAAGTCTGATTCTTTGCTGTTCTAGTTTTGAGTTTTGAGAGCCGGTTGCCTCCCTTTGCCGACCTCTTCCTGTTCTTTCCTTCGTTTTATATTGTACATAAGCCAAGCAATTTCTTTTTACCTTCCTTCACCCTTTTCTCATTTCTTTATTGTCGGCTGCTGCATAATGGCCGCCTATTTCCATCGCTCCATAACCATGTATGGGGTTTTCTATATATGTGATACAAGCTGTCTCCGCTTCCCTGTGACAAGTCCTCTCTCACCTTTAACATAGGAACAAAGCTGGCGGTGAAACAATCAATGCTCTTGTCATTCACAGTTGTGCTCTGATCGGCCAAAAGGTCACTGAGCTCCAAAACATTGATTTCTCATATAAAGTACGCTGCCCCCCGGAGGAAGTGCATGAATAAGACCGCTGACATTTCCAAGTTTCCTTTTATGAACAATATGTCACATCACTCGAACTATTGCACCTCTATAGTCCTTTTTATACTAATTGCTGGTACTTAAGTCTTATATATATATATATATATATATGTATTATGCCCTGTCCAGAGAAAAGAAAATCATTATATTTGAATTTAAAAATATATAATTATTTGCATGGTGTCATTTTTTGGTAGAAATTCCACCACTTGCTTAATTCCGTGTTGTTGTTTTCCTGAATTGTTCTACAGTATTTGGCATTTTATTTAAATATTTCCATGGAGTCAAGCAAACCATATTACAGGTCAGATCTGTGGAGAAGTGAATTCTCTCGCAGTAATAATGTTTGTGTTTACAGTAGTTTTGAGGGGTAAAAACACATGCACCCTGCAAAAAAGGCTTTTCAAAAATAAGAAAAAAAACAAACAATTTTGAGGTAAAAACGCCCTATTTTAAGTGAAATTATCTGCCAGTGCAGCAAGAAATTTCCACGTATCAAGTTTTCTTAAAGCAAGATGAAATATGAATCTTGTTCTAAGCAGAAAGCACTAGTTTCAAGTGTTTATGGCAAGATTTTTCACCTTATTGGTTTGAGAAGGAAGTTAAAGAGGCTTAACTTGGCTTGAGTTAATATAAAAAGTGCTTAGAATAAGTTGTAATATCTAGATAAGATAAATCAGGATGGAATATCTTGAAACAAGTTAAAAAAAATGTCATCATATTAAGTAAAAACTCTTAAAATTGGTCTTTTAAGATGAATCTGCTTAATTCAAGTCAGTTTAACTATGCTAGAAAATCCTTTATTGTAGTGTAATTGAAAAACGCCATACTGTGGGACATCCCAGGCAAAGCAATAACATCACCATGGAGACATGCAGACGGTGGACCCTCCTCCATAAAAGTTACACAGTGCACCTTTAAATTTTAAACATATACAGTATATTTGTACTGCCTTCTTATTTTAGACATATTTAACATTTTTCATTTGATCCACCTACTTTTTTTATTCATTTCCACAGGGGAAAAAATCAACATCAAAAAGATATTTTTCTATTACTATGCAAAGCTATGAACGTGTAAAAAAAAGGTGTGTGCATTTGGGTTTCACAAGTTAGAAAAAAAAAAAAATTACAAGTCAGATTTCACAAGGAGGTCTGGGTGCTCTGTGAAATTCCATTTATTTCCCATGGGACCTAAAATGGCTTCAAGAGGAAGACTGTGATGGTTCTTTTTTTGTTTTGCTTTTCTAAACGACTCCAAAACTAAAAGGTGATGAAACAAAAAGGGGCCAGACATTAAACATAAGACATATATATACATTTTTTGTCTTTAACATTTTTAAGTAAGACCCCTTGTGCGAAATGGCTTAAAGAAGAGTGTGAGTTTTGCTCTTTTCTCAAAATACCAGCAAAACGGTGTTATTTTTGGCTGTCTGAGGCTGATAACACCTGCCCACACTGAAGTCACCTTGCACCTTTACAGAGAAAATACAGCCAGTTTCTGTTTTTGGCATGCGACACATTCGCTCTCTTGTTTAGCATTTAACAAGTAGTGAAATAGCTTCAAGATGAAAAATTTTTGCTTTTTTGTTAAGGCGGCCTGAGGGTTAATGACATGAACGTGATATTAGCATTCATACGCTCAAAGCTTATGACTATACTGTGCTAAATGAACTTGCTACCCGCAGCCAGACCTGGATGGTAAAACTGTAATTAAACGCATTTCCATAGGATGAGGGGACAAAAATTAATCATGGCTGTTAATGAAATAGCAGCTTTAGCATAATATGGTTTCTCATTTAAAAAAGCACGTGCACGGTGGTCTACCATTTGGCAACGCAGCACATAAGTTATCCTAACTTAGACATTTATTTAACCACGAAATACTCACAGGGGAATAAAACTGGACCTTATCTGGAAACTGAACCTGCGACTTCTAAACCAAATGTTTTATTTTTCATTTTCGTCTTTGTCACATTAGTTTTGCCTTTTTCTTCCTTGTTAAAACCGTAACAACCTTAACCGCTTCTGTTAGAATCAGTGTCTTAAAGGTGCATCGTGTAAGTTGCCAGGAGAGGGTCTGACACCTGCTTGTCTCTGCGATAATGTTATTGCTTTATCTGGAATATTCCACAGTAAAGTTGAAAAATACCTTGAAATACGTGCATTCCTACTGTGAATGGGGTCACCTCTTCATAAACCTGGCCTGTAACTTAGCGTTGGTGGCGTCACATGCTTGTTTTTATGGAAATAGGCAAGTCTAATACCGTATTGCGGCACATTCAAGGCAAAGTGCGCCTTTAAATTCACATTATACTGGCTGTACACAGAGATTATACCGTATACAGACACCACTGTTACAGCACTTTGAAACTCACTTTGAAGAAATTACCAAAAAGTGCGACGCTTCAAGCTACAGTATTTTGAACTACTTAATTCTCTTTCATATGGCTGTGGAAGCGCCTGCACTAGAAATCACCAGACAAGCTGAAAAGGGCAGCTGCAATTTGTGTGCATATGCTACTACACCATACGAGAGCTGAATACATTACACTTACTCAATCTTTTAAGAATCTGTGCCAAGAACGTGCCTTACAACTCTCCTATGGATTATAATTGTTCAAGTTCCCCCGGGAGGCATTCTTCATCCATAAGATAAACATTAGACTGCTGCAATCAAAGATAACAGTAAAAAGATTTAGATGTGGCTCAGTGGGTGGTCAGATAAAGAGGGGAGCGTGCTGGTTTTGAATTTAATTACGTTCTGCTCACTGCGCCGTATAGAGGAGTGCAGGAGAGGAGTTAGAACAGGGCGGACAGAGCCAGGACTTAGACGAGAAACAGGCAGATGCTGTATCATCTCAATCCAAAAGGTCAAAACACAGTCAGTGCGCCATCTCCTCTGACAAATATTCTGACGTTATGGGGGGAAAAAAAAGAGTTAGCGACGTAGCGAGCCGCGGGGGCCGTGACATTTATGTTCGGTTGGGTTAAGCGCCTCTCACTGATAATATTTACAGTGGTGATAATGTCTAAAAATGCATAGCAACAATCTGACCAGACTCTGATTTCTGGAGTCTCTGATGACGATCGCGTGCCGTGATCCAAAGAGTTGGTGGTTCGAATCGCGCTCTCGTCGTAAACATCGCAGGTATTTGATCCCCACAGATGAATGACACTTAACCCACTTTCCTCCCAGTGTCTGTGTGCAGTGGTGAATGGGTGAGTGGCTCCTTGATGCTTTGAGTGGCTTGAAGGTGGAAAGGCACTATACGACCATGCGTTGTATTTTTATTCGTGTAAATCAGGGACTGCAGATGGAAACTATCTATTTAGCTATACTCTGGTGGGGAACATCTCTGTTTTTATGAGCTTAATGTCTCTGTACATTGTCCCTTCAAATAAAGGCTAAACTAAACTAAACTAGATGCCACACTTTTTTTGCAAATCTGATTTCTGGACCTTAAAGATTATTTAAATGAGAACAGATGATTTTGCTGTTTACGCATCATAGTCTTCAAAAAAACTGAATAGACCTAATCAGATTTTGAGTGCGTTTCCTCAACCAGTAACATCTGATGTGAGTTATTTGAATTCTTAGCAACTCTGAGTTCTTTCTGATCAGTCAAATCTGTGCTGGTGCTGTCAAGGAAAATGTGCATTAAAGGGACAGTTTGGAATTTTGGACATAGGGTCTCATTTCCTAGTGAGCCAGAGTGTTGGAGACGTGTGGAGACATATGGCATTTGCAGAGGTTGCTGGTGCTAAGCTAGTGTCAATGGGCATAGTTGTCCTGCCACTAAAAACAGTCTTATCCAATCTACAAAGCACCAGATGCAAGACAATTGTTAAGCCAAACTGTCGATGTAATTGTCTGTGTAGATAAAATAATGTTTGAAATAAAACTAACCTTGTATCGCGTGAATCGTCGCATGTTGAGGGACTATTTTCTCATATATCAGTCCGCCGCTGCCGAGCTTTCTATCAGGAAGTACAACTCACTGCTGCTGCTGCTGCTCAGACATAAATCCTTCAAATCCAAGGTTGGTTTTACTTCTAAAATGAGTCTATCAACACAGACATTCACATGGACAGTCTGGAGTTATAATAGTTTTGCCTCGGCTGCTCTGTGGAGTGAGTAAGACTGTTTTTAGTGCTGGGTTAACTATGCCTATTGACATTGACTTTTAAATGGTAAACTAATATGGCAAAGACTAAACTGAAACAAAAAACAATACGATTTAAAGAGTCATTTTAAAATTCATTGTACTTTGTCTTTCATTACAACAATGATTAATTTAGTTATTAGTTAATTGTTTAAATGTTCTTTTTTTGTACTGTTGCAAAAAATGGATAGTCAGATAGTCAGAGGTACTTTAATGAAGGAAATTCAACTTTAGCTGTCTCAATTAAACAAGCAGAAGGAAAACACAGAAAGAAATGCCAGTCAATATTTGGTTGTGTTTTGTTTTATTTGCACATGTTAGAGTCATCATTTATTAGTCTGTCTACATCTCCAAAGCTCAAAACGCTCTTTTTTTGTATGTGAAGCACTTTGTCTGTGAAAAGCTCTACATAAATAAACTTTACTCACTTACTTACTTACTTACTTACTTACTCTTCTACCTATTCCTGGGCTGAGTATTTTCTTTTTGAGAGAAGAACTCAACCTAAATCTGCAGAGTTTGTGTGTTAAACATGTGTGAATAAAACAAAACACGACTCCAGGTCTGTTTGTGATGAGGGAAAAACGTTATAACAAAGCTCACAAAATAGTGTAATATGGGCCTTAAAAGCAGACGACAGAACTGAAATTGAACCACGTGAATCCAAAAACTTAAAACTTAAACTTTCTGAGTGAATCCTAAGTCATTAGAGTTAGGAAGTTGTTGATAGCTTTGACACCTACATCAGCACAGACCTGCGGCGTACCCACCCGCTGGGACAGGAACAGGTGAGCGCGCTGTATATTTCAGCCCTTCATAAATGAGTTCCCTTTACTTTTTAATTAAACATATGTAATCAGAATTTGATTAGAAGCACTAACCGCAGCCGGAGTCCCTATTAAAACTGATAAATAAACATGAAGATCCATTCCACGCTGTTAATGTCATTATAATGGACTGATTAAGCTAAGATGTGCAAGGAAAACTAAAGCAACACAGTTAAATGTGTTTCTAGTTAACTGACAATTTGGTCTAATCATAACTATGGAGCAATTTAGACAAGCTCTGGGTCTTGTTAACAATGCGGTTGCTAGGTAACAGTTATAGTTATTACCTCCACGTATATCACCGTAGACTTTCAGACGCAAAATCGTCTATTCTCTGCCCGTTGCTTCAACACGGAAAACTGCTGCTACACACAGTCAGGTCGAATCCAAAGCTAAAACTCTTATTAAAGGTGCACTGCGCAGCTTTTCTGGTGGATTTGTCTCCCTGGAGATGTTATTGCTCTGCCTGGAATATTATTAAATATTTCCATCTAGCATTAAATCATTACAGTTGTTTCTAGTGCTCAAAAATAGAATAATTACTTCTGTGAATAGTTAACAGTGATGACGTGGACACATTTTTGCAACAGAAGTTCAACAGAACTCACCGGCTCGTCGAGCTCTGCGAAAGGATTATCGTCAAAAGATCGTGAATATTTCTGAGAATTTGCCCGATTTTGGCTGCAATTTTTTCTTCCCGACTTCGGGGAGGCGTGACCCGACTTTTGTCTCTGTGTGCGATTTTGAAGTCGCTGCTCCTCATGTGTGGAGTCAGTGTCAGATCAGAACCACCGAACATCAACAACACAACGGTAACAGCCGATAAAACAGAGCGTCAGGGGCAGAGGAGCGACGGACACAGAGACGCAACAAACAAACTCAGGATATCGCGAAAATAAGTGGAACATTTAAAGTGCAGCGTCTCATCCACATTATCCAAGGAAATTGTCCTCCGCAAATAATGACTCCAGTCCATAAAACCGCACTATTAATCCAGTTTGCGGTGTTCTTTGAAAGTAAAATCTTTAATGCTTTTAAAAATCCTGTATCTGAAGTGTTGCACCACATTTCACCAATAATAATAACACAGTTCTGACTTGTATCTAAACTAGAAGTGCAGAGCTCTGATCTTTGAACACTTAAGAGTCTCAAAGCGACTCGTTTTACTGTAGACAGGAAACAGATGACGCCATCGCACTCACAGCATGTGGTCCGCACATGTGACCCGCTGTGTGATCAGAGATTTTTAGTCTCATGAAGTTCTCCTCATGTCTGTAGTGTTTGCCCATTTTGTCGCACATTTAAAAATCTTTTAAGACCGACAAATCCTGTAGTGTGTGTTGGCCTTAAAACTTTAAAACTTTAGTTTGCTGGTAGAATATCGATTCTGACAATCACACACAACAACCAGACATTTTGGTGCTGGAAATGTTTTTATTTCTGTCTTTTTCTGTCCGTGTTCAGTGTGAATGAATCGGAATGAACGGGGAACAATGTCACTTCTGCAGCCAAAATGCGCGCGGAGCTTTTTTTAAATCACTTCTGCCCTTAAAGGGGCGACTCTCCACAGATCTGAATTGTAAGGATGCATGTTTTTCAACTTTTTAATGCACTAAAAGCATTTAGAATGAAATAAATGCCTTTCTTTTTGTGTTTGTTTTTTGGACAAAGTCTTACATTGTGGGTGTAAGTAAAGAGTAGAGTAAAAGAAACTTAAATGTGTCTTTAAGCGTCGCTACTTTAACTCTTGTTCTGTGTTCAGCAGTGAGACGGTTACGTAAGATCCTCTGCCGCTGACTCTCCGTGATACCAGCAGACCATGAAATTAATATACACTGATAAATTATTCATTATTCTTACCCTTTTTATCCAGAGCATCTCGGAGGACTAGACTGCGGTCATGTTGACAATGGTGAAGTGGACTCGCGGTTGTTAACAAGCTGAACATGACAGATTAGATAAATTAAGGCGTACAGTGGGTGACCCCCTGGACTGCATGTGTCACATCAGACCTGCCTTTGTGCTCTTGGGCCTAACATCCAAGACAGAGACCCGCCCCAGAGGCAGGGCCCAGGCTGCATCAGAGCGCCGACAGAGTGAGTGTGGTTTAATCTTCCCAGGCTGAGACAAGTAAGAGGAGTAAGAAAATAGTCTGTTTTTGAGTAGACTTTATTGTATTGTGCTCAAGTTGGACTGAAGAAAATACATGTCTCCCACTGTGAGTAAACGCTTTTCATTCAACGTGGAATCATCTTCTGTGATTTTAAGACGTAATCCAAAATCAGACACGTGTCAACCCTTAATTTTCTCATATTCACATGAAAGACAGCGACAGAAATCACCCAAGGACATGGGAAACGACTCAAATTGGGGCATGACATTGCCCAGCAGCTCAGTTTTAAACAATGAACAGTTCTGAATGTTATGACATGAACCCAAAAGTGAAAAAAATAATTGCAAAGCACACTCAGATGGCCGATGTCCAAGAATTTTTTTTAGTTTTAACACCAGAGGACTAAATGCTGATCTCTGTGATTCTATAAATGCATCAGTGTGGAACAGCTCTCACGGAAAAAGGATTGTGAAAAAGCAGAACGTCCAGATGAATATTTGAAGCTGAAGTGTCACAACGGTGGAATAAAACAAGACATCTAACGTTTGTTGAATCCAGCTGAGAGAAAAGCACAGACATTTTTCCTGTCCACAAAAGCACAAAGCACTTCCCTCTGCACGTTTTTCAGTAACAAAATAATCCACATCCTAAACCCCTTCTGCTGTGTGATTTGTCCAGTCTCTGAAGGCTCTGTTAATCATGCTGTGTAAAGCGTCTTTGGGGACATGTGTCTGTGAAAAGTGCTATAGAAAGAAAATAAAGTTTCCTCTGGTGGCCTGGGACCAAACGCAGCAGTGGGAGCCGGTGTCCTGTCGATTTGAGCTCCCCAGATCTACTGCACATGTGCACAACCCCCAAGCGCTGTTACAGCTTAAATGCCGTCGATTTGAGCTCCCGAGGCAGAAGTGGAGGAACAAGTTACATTTTAAAAGTGTATTGGTTTTCATTTTCATTACACAGTATTTTATTTCATTTCCATGTGTAGAAAACCTTGTGACTTTGATTAAAAAGGTGGTGTATAAATAAAATATCACTATAGTATAATAGGAATGTCACACTGTAGCTTATGATATTAGTGTTACATATTCTAGATTTAATATAAAGATTTCAGTGTTTCCAGTCAATTCTTTCTCATATATAGTGGGAGCCTTATTTGATAGAAGATATAGGCCTGTCGAAATGAGCTACCTCTACACATATTCATATAAATGAGTGAATAATGGTGATTCTACAGTGGGAGCATTATTCAATGGCTAAATTGGCCTGTCGGTATGTGCTACCTTTAGTCTTAGCCCTGTTTGATAGCGTAATACAGATGTCAAAATGAACTACGCATATTCATATTAATTGAGAGTTGAAATTTGACCTAACTAAGATATAAAATGTGATCACCGTGTGCAAACAGCATCAAAACCACCCACCGTCTCTAATCCAAAGAAATATGTACTAAAACTGGAGGTTCGCTTTATTGGGTCTAGATAACTGTAAAGAGAAAAGCGTAAGCGTTTTTTTCGACTGGGCAGCGTGAATCGATAGACGTCGCTGTCGATTTAGGCTGCGGGGAGCTCATTTCGACAGAACACCGGGCAGGAGGGATTCTTGGGCGCCTGTAAAATCAGAAATATCACAAGAATTACAGGTTACCCTACTACTGAATTCCTAAAGAAAAAAAATATTTCTATGATCTCAGCATGTCGCTCTTAAGCTCTTGACCGTAGAAATCAAACAGAAGCCACTTTTCATATCATTCATTAGCGTAATAGCCCTTCCTTAGCCTTGGGGACTTGGCACTCGCCTTGAATTCCCTTTTAAAGACTGTGCCTGTTTCCTCTATGAAATACTGGAGCTACTTGCATCTGTAATCCACCTTATATTTTGATCATATGGATTTTGTTTCTGCTCCATGTAACATGATGTGACAAGCAGGTCATTTATCCACAATTACCAACATATTCCAATGGTAAAGTGATTTTTCTGTTTCTATTATGGAAACAGGTTTATCTTAATACCAGTGGTGGAAGAAGTATTCAAATTTTGATACAGGTACAAAAAAAAAGTACTCAAGTAAAAATATCACATGAAAAAACCTAAGTAAAAATCTTAAAGTATCTGTTTAAAAATGTAATTCAAGCGTAAAAAGTATTTCGCGCAGATTATGAGATCTAATAAAGCTTCAGTAGTGATTTTGAAGATTTGTGCAGAATTTTGTTCAATAAAAACAGCTGAATACCTCACTGTTTTTATTTGTATGAATATTAAGTAGAAAGTATTTATTTATTTATTTATTTATTTATTTATTTATTTATTTATTTATTTATTTATTTATTTATTTATTTATTTATTTATTTATTTATTTATTTATTTATAAGGGACAGTGCATATTAATGAACACATGAGACATATGTAAATATGCCAGATTTTGGCCGCAGGCTAGTTTCCATCTGTAGTCCCTGGACAGGTTGTTCGTACCTTTAAGGCCACACGTAACATAACATAAAGTGCAATAAAAAACAAACAAAATACAAATAAATGCACACAGAGCAAAACGGAAGCCAAGTCAAAAACAGAAACAGAAAGTAGAGATAATTGCTCTCAAATGTAGTGAAATAAAAGTAAAATGCATCCGCTTTAAAATCTACTTAAAGGTGTATTGTGTAACTTGTGTGCTTTTCTCCATGGAAATGTTATTGCTTTGTTTGGAATATTTCACAGTACGGCATTAAACCTTTCTATCTTCACGGAGACCAAACCAGACAGGTCAAGTTACAGGCCAGATCTGTGGAGAGGCGACCCCGCTCACAGTCTGAATGCCTGTTTTTCTAGGTATTTTTGAGCTCTAAAACCACCTGTAATTTAATAAATGTAAGGTAGAGCTGTTTAATGTCGTACTGTGGAACTTTCCAGGCAGAGCAGTTACATATCTATAGAAACGAGCAGGTGACAAACCCCCAAAGAAACTTTACAACGTGCACCTTTAAGTAAAATACAGATACCTTTTTTGTAACTTAAGTACAGCACTTTACCACTTTTAGTTCATTACATTCCACCAGTGTTTAATACATGGCTTCTGTGCTCCTATAATTATTATCCTGCCACTAAAGTGTATTCCCCGTTGTCATTACTAATCAAATAGTCAATTACAGGTCTATTGTTTGAGGTCCCTCTTCAGAGCATATTATATAGAGATCCTAGTGGAGATGCAGAAATGGCTGACAAAGCACATCTGATCCCAGTAGCTTTCCCGATAAGATTGCATTGTGTAGAGGACAAACACTATGTCATCCCCTTGGTAAACAGTAAGACAAGTAACAGCTATATTTTGATCCTGAACCACAGACCGTATAAAGAAGTGGACTAAGGGAGTATTTTGGACAGATTTTGAGATCTTATAAGGCTTCACACGTAGAGATTTGTGCTGTTCTGCTGGGTTTTTTTGTATATTTTTGTTCAGCTCAGATTATGAACCTGATCAAAACACAAACCCCGTAAGCGTTTTCAGCATGTCTCAAGCTATAATAAAAAATAGATTTTGGAGATTTGTGCAGAATTTTGTTCAACACAAAACAGCTGAATACCTAGCCACTTTTATTTGTATAAATAATCAAATTCTTTTACTTTTCAGTCCTGTTTAAATGTAGTGGAGTAGAAAGTACAGACACCTGCAATCAAATGTAGTGAAGTAAAAGTAAAAAGTATCCACTTTAAAATCTATTTAAGTAAAGTGCAGATACCTAAAAAAAGATGTAACTTAAGTACAGCCGGTTGTACCACTTGGATGCAGTGTAACTGTTGGTTAGTGATGAAATCTATAAAAGCGTTTCCTTTCCATCACTCTCTGAACTCACGCTCTTACTTCTGCTTTCCCGTTGTTGTGGTTTGTTCATCACTCTCAGGAAGTATTCCACATTCAATGTAAGTTCAAGATTCAATAAGGTCTGTAGAGTTGATTATTTACTTTCATTTAGTGCTGCCATGGCCCCATGTTGTTTGCCTGCTGGCCGGTGGTCTATTTCTGTCCTTCATCTGTCCTTCACCGCACTCGTCTAGAGACTAATTGCTGAGTTTCAGATGACGACGTCACCAAAAGCAGATGGGGTCAGGAAGTCAAGACAGACGCACAGAACCCTGTTTACCTCCACTGACTCTCTGCCAAAATACCTTTTGTGCCGTCTGTGGTTGCTGCAGCCGCTCAAATCAGGAGAAAGACAACGGAAACAGACAATGCCAGAGTTTGCAGCGACCACTTTGTAACAGGAAAGGATTGTGTCATTTATTAATGAATATTTTCAAACTTTTTTTGGACAATTATTTAGAAATAAGAGCATTGTAAGTGACAGTAAAATGTTGCATTATAGGTCCAAACTTGTCACACAAAAAGCTTTATGTGGTGCTAATTTTATTAGCTTACTGCTGTAATTTGGCATTTTATACCTTTTTTAATCATCATTTTAGGGTATCCTAGTGCAGTGGGTGATTTTAATTCTAAATAGTTGTACCCCTCCAGGCTTTTAAAGGCTTTCATTTAGCTCGCAGTGTAACACGAGGTCTGCAGCACCAGAGCATTTATTATATCCATCGCCTCAATGCCGGGAAAATCGTCCAAACTGTACTATATTTATTTTTTCACGATAGCGAGTCTGTGCCGGCCTGTTCAAACTTTTTGCGTACTCGCTGTCACCCATTGTGTTTTGAAGTGCCGTAAAACACTTCCTGCCCCCATCTGAATTTCGCACGTCATCAGGGCCACATGAGTGAAACCAGCAGTACAGGTGTAATATTGGACCTCCAAACAATCGCCTCGTTGTACAGTTGGGGGTATTTACAGGCATTTTACTTCACAGATCTTGAGCCATGGAGATGAGTGCACTGTCGCCACCTTTGCCTTTCCTGTGTACTGTGTTTTCCAGAGATTTGAACTCGGACTGGACAGTGAACTGTGAACCGAATTGTCCTAACTCCCGCCTTTTATATTAGCTGGTCCTGCACCAACTCGCAGGTGGTGTTGTTGGTTCTTTTTCTTTATTAGGCGTTATGTGAATGCAAATGTTAATGTTAATTACTGGTCCAGCCAGTAGATATACTACAAGACATCAAGGTAGACTCCCTCAGACTGCCACACTTCAGTAAGTTCCACCACTGTCCATAGCATTCGGCTCCAGTTAAATGTTATAAAGGGGCAAATTTGGAGCTGAATTCCATGTCAACAATAGGAATTTTTACAGAATGTTTATGGAGAAAATGAACACTACAATGGCTGAGACTGTTACATTAGCTGTGAGTGGAGTAAGATGGTTTTACGTTAGTGAATAATTAAAGTTGGGACACAACAACCTACAAGTGGGATTTGCAGAGTTCTAACCTTGGATTAAAAGTGCACGACTAAACATTGCGGACTAAATTCACTTCGTCTTGGGGCTTGTTAATCAGTGCGCTAACCACTAAAAGCCTTTTTCTGCAAAATGAGATACAAGAAGGTGTCTGATTGCATTCCCACTGACGCTGCCCGTGAAAAGTAAATCTTGAAAACTAAAGTGCACCTGATAATAAAGTAACATTTGTTTTGCCTCAGCAGGAAGTAAAGCTGGTGCGCTGTTAGCATGCCAGTTGTTGTTTGCATTACCATGATGGCAAAACTCCGCCCTGACCTCTGAAGGTTGCGGAAACCTGTTATTTTTTTCACCCATTACAATTAATACTTAGGATTTTGAAACCGCAAGACCAAATAACTTCTTAGCTCTCCCAAACCCGTTAGCGTATCACTAGGACTCACATGCAAACGTTTTTGGATGTGTGCACAGCTTTGGCTTTTTCATACACTGAAGTGTAGCAGGGCGTTTTTATTCAGTTCAATTCTCATGCTTTTTACAGCTCTTACTCAGGATTTGCTATCGACAAAATACTTTATACTGTTAGATGAAGACAGCACACAGTGGACTGATTTGTCATTTTGTACAAGAATAAAGGCAGGTACCCCGAGTTTAATGTATACTTGGTCGTCCCCATAAGGAAATCCATTTTTCCTCTGCGTTTGACCCATCTTTCAGTGTTGTTCGGGCAGCCTAACCTAAGTACCTAACAACAGGGTGCTAGTGGTCATATAAAAGTGGTAACAGGCCTATTGCTGCATTCATGTGCTCTTTGGGAACTCAAGATAATATTTTTCCAAGTTGGAAATTGCACATGAACACTGGCGTAAGTCAGAAAAACAACTCAGGAACTCGGGCCAAAACTCTGTGCCCAATTTCCGCAACTGATGTAACTGCTATTCAAGCATTTGACAAATTTGAGCTCTTTGACTAAACATGATTACATTTAGGGCTTTATTGTTAGTTATCCATACCATAAGAACAGCAACAGATCTGCACAAGAAAGACCCGGGGCTGTTTAATTAATTACTGATGTAACGTTAACTAGCTAAAGTAAACAAATAAGATTTAGTTTTGAGAAGAGTTTTGGGTTTTCTTATCGTCTATTCATAAATCCATAAACATTACTGGTACTGAGCCATTAAACAAAATGAAATGTAACTTCTAATGTATAAACAGCAGCTTTACTAGTTATAAATTGTATTAGGGGGTTAGTCATAAATAAGATGTTTGCCTCAGCCTTCTCCTTTTGAGAATTGTGCTTCTTTGGCTCTGTTTTGTTTTATTTTATCATGCGTAAATAAACAGTGATGATGATGATGATGAGGAGGAGGAGGAGGAGGAGGAGGAGGAGGAGGAGGAGGAGGAGGAGGAGGAGGAGGAGGAGGAGGAGGAGGAGGAGGAGAATAACGGCAACATATTTTACTGGTTAGCTCATTTAAACTCTGTTAATAGGAGGACTGAGTGATTTTTTTGATGGTGACATGAATATCTCGACTTTCCGAGATATTTAGACAAGTCAGAAGTCCGTCAGCCCCGGAATCTTGTCTCTGAATCCTGAGTTACATGAACATATTCGACACTCTTAAACAGGGGACGGTAAAAAAGGCATATCAGGTTCATTAGCGTACGAGTACTCTTGACCTTTTTGTACACATACTTCACAGTTATATGATCTACAGTGGAATTTGTGTTCTGACATTGGGCTAAGTGTGGCTGGCTAAATTCAGTGCAGTGTCTCCACTCGAGGGCATAGTTAATCTGTATGCTGAACAAAGCCTCTCTTTTCTGCTAAATAACCACATGAAGGTGCTTCTTGGGCCATTCTTCTTCTTCTCTCCAGTCCCTCGACGCCATGCGACAGCTTCAAAAATGTCCCCTCCTCCATCTTGGATCTTACTTTGGCTTATAAACTCTATGAAGCCATGTGTTTGAACCATCCGTTTTTGCTTTCATGCTGCAAATAAAGGCCAGCTAGCTCTGCGCACAAACCGCTGGACTAGACAGTTGATTATCATTCAAGGATATCTTTGCAGCTCTGCATTTTCACCGCAGACAAAGTCATCGTAAACTCCGCAGCCAAGGTTGTCCAAGAGTCACTCCGTCTTGACAATCGGCGGCAGCATTAGCCAAACAAATGTCTTATCCCACATATCTGAATGACACTGAGATAATTATCTAGGTGGGCCTCATTGGGATTCATTATAACCTTCTTTCACCATGAGACAATGTGAATATTATGTCAAAATCCCTGTCAGCTATTTTTATCATATCTGTCCGATCTGGTTGTGGCGGAGTTCGTAGCGTGGTAATTACTTCAGAAAAATAAGGTGGGGAACGGGAGGAGGGAGGAGACACCCCGGGGTGCTCTCTGAACAGCAGTGAAGGGTGTAGCAGATACAAGCTGTCACATCGAAGGCGGTACTGAAAAGCTTTTGTCAGCTACAGCTAGATGAAGACGAGTCCCTTAAACTACAGAAAGGAAACAAGAAGCTGATCCTTGTGCTACATCAGTCAAATATTTAAATACTGAATGGATGTTAGTGTAGTATGGCATTGTGGTATTAGTATAGCACCATTAACTATCCAGGTAAAAGTTACATACGTTTTAAGACCAATCTTGCATCTTATAACCTCATCCAGATAGTCCAGTTCACATGAAGGAGAAAGAAAGGGAAATACATAAACCTAATTCTAAAATGTATTTCAGTTTTGTGAAATTGAGATTAGATTATAAACCATTCCTGGATGACTGAGGTGTTACTTCTACTGTTGTTTTTTGACCTCCGTAACATCTGAAATGATTGACATGCACCTAAAACAAATGTTGACACTTTATAAATATATTATGCCACCTGAAGGTCCTATGTTATGTGAAATTGACTCTTCTGAGCTTTAAGTGACAGTAGAAAGCTGTAACCTCCTCAAAAACATACATTGAGCTATATTTTGTTTCATTCACACACGTTTCCTTTATTATTAGTCTGCATCTCCAAAATCCAAGCTCTGTCCCACCTTGTGATGTCATGAAGTGGTAGATTTCAATTTAACAGCCACCTGTTTTGTTCAGTAGAGATTGACAATTCAAGGCTGAAATCATCCAAATGTTTAAAAACACAGTGGAGCACTTCCTGTATTACCACATTATGTAGGTCAACATTATTCTTTTTTCTGTTTTACTTCACCCATCATTGCGTAATCACTGGGGAATTACATTTTAACTGCCAGTATCCCAGTTTTATAGGTGTGCTGTATAGAGTTTTATGAAATCTAAAGGCAAAAAATATTGCAACTGACTCATGATTTCCTATGTGGCTACGCTACTACTTGTCAGTTGATGCTTTTGTGACTTCACGCTGGTGGTGTTCTGTATTTATCACTATGGTTGAATTTTCAGCAAGTTACCATGGAGACGCAATGCTTTAAAAGTCTGAAAATTCAAGAAAAAATACAAAATGAATTTAAACTAAACACATTTTCAGGAGTCTGTGTCCAATACGAGCGTTCATGGTCCAGTTTAGGAGTTTGATTTTCAACAAAAAGGTGAGCGTGACTATTTGAAAAACTGTCCCAGTGCAATTTTACGTGAGGGACTTGTTCAAGAGCACAACTCATCTCACCTGTTGTGGCTCCAGTCAGTTCTGTCTGGTCAGATTGTGTTAAAACAAAGCTCAGATTAACGTCTCGAGTAATAAAACGTCACTAGCAAGGACCACACCAACAACACATGAGAAGAGAAAAGAGTTTATTATAGGGAGAAGCGGCGGGGCAGCTGGGTTGAGACTCAGGGTGGGGCTTCAGTCTCAATCTTCACATGAGCCAGCCGGAACGGGACCCCCCTCGTAGTTGTCTTATGTCTGGAAATGAACAGATCCGGGTTGGGAGGGTGGGGTTGAGTTATTCTGCTGCAAATAGGCTTCTGGGAAATTGAGGCGTGGTAGAAGTGAGCTGTGATTCCCTGGAGAGGAGGCGAGGGCGGCTGAGGCGTGGCCCTGCTCCTGAACCTAAGTAAATCATATTAACTACATTTCAGACACATCAAAATGATTTCGAGGCTTCAGACAGAGCAGTGTCTACAGTTAGCACCACCTCCCCAGGGAATGTAGATCAGCTGAAAGTATCAATAATATTTGCAGCTTCTTGTCTCTCTATAGAATAAACAGAAAAATCCCTGGTGTAAATAACAAAAGGCTACAGTACACAAATGAATACCTTTATACTTGTCAAGTATTTGAGAAAAAAGATGGTAGAATATGTCATTAAAACAATCAAACAATTGATCAAAATAAATGTTTGTGGAAATAACAGGTGTTTCATATCCAGCAGACACAGAAACTTTCAGAAGACAAAAGGAGGAAGTACTCTGCCATCCCATAAAATTATAATGCAGGCCTACAATCATAATTTTTTAGTTTTGCTTTTTGGGTTTTCAGAGGATTCAGTGGGACGCAACCATTAATTTTATACTTATTCTTTTCACAAAAACCTCGCAGCAGAGTAGAGTTTATATAATGTTATGAAAGTTTAAAAAGGAAAAAAGTTGCCTGTAATAAAAAATGTCTACTTGCTTAAATATCCAACGGTACCCTTTTAAAGGTCCTATATTACGCATTATTACGACTTTTGTGAGCTTGAAGCCATGAGATACTGTGGCATAACCCTTTATTATTAGTCCGACTACATCTCTAAAGCTCAAAACGCTCTGCTCCACCTTTTCATGTCACGTAGGGATAGTTTTTCAGTTAACAGCTTTTACCTTTTACCCTTTGTTCAGCACAGATGGGCAATTCCAGAGGTAAAATCATCAAAATTATTCTAGTGAAAGTGTATGGAGTTTAAAAGTTTTGATGAGGAAACAACACAGATCAGAAAATAGTGTAATATGAGCCCTTTAAATATACTGTAGATCTGAAGTGCTAAAAAAATATATATATACACTATATACCAAAAACTAAGAAGAAAATTACTAACTTAGTTTCAGATATGCTTTCTTCCTGTCATTTTTTAACATACTTTTTGATCACAGTTACAAGTCTGTGGGGGATTTATACTTTGACATTGGGCCAAACTTGATTTATAATATGAAAATGTATGCAATTTTGTGTTTAAAAAGTACAAATGTTTTCTTAAACTTGGCCAGAATTAGCGGAATTAGCGGAATCGTTACCCTTTAATATGACATGTTCAGAGAGTCCAGACATGCATTTAAATGGCGTGGGATAGTCAAGGACACTCCATAAATCTTGTGCAAAATGGCGGACCTAAATCATGCGACACTATGGAGTAAAATATGACTCACGCGTCTTTCAGCAGATCAGTCGTCGTCTTTCAGAGCTGAGGTGTCTTTTAATTAACCCGAGTGACACGCGCTGGTCAGATTTATCACATGAACATTCACTATTCACCAGGTTTATTTAACCACAGACATGAAATGGTCCATAATGACGCTGTATGTCTATGGGCAGCGAATTAACTGTTCTAACACAACCAGAATATCTTAGGTCTATAGGTCATGCATGGATTTATTTCTTGAATTGCTACTTTATTTCATTCTGAAATAGGAGCAAGGTAGTATAATAGCTGAGTGGTCAGCAGTGTTAGGGGCATGCACAAAAATACATGTTCAGAATAAGCTTACTTTATTCTGGTATAGTTACTTTTTCATTTGAAATATATTGTGACAATTTATCATGCAATATAACACAGCAAGATTAGTCACAATCTAATAAAAATCACATTTTGAGTGGACCAAATTTACCAAATCGTAAAGGGTGTGATTTAAGTACGTTCTTTTTCCCTAAACAAAAAAAAATTATGTCTTCAAATAGAATCTTATTATTGAAACAAATCTCAAATGTAATTGCTATGCTTGTTTTTTCTGGTTTTTTTTTTATTTTATTATTATTTTTTTTATAGTTTTGCCCCTACGATATATAAGCTTTGGATTGCAAAAATGGAAAGCACAGTTCTCGCAGTGAGTGTGAGGGCAATTTTTCTTTCTCTAATCAGTAATAAATAAACACAAACAAAATGGTGGGACAAAAGATTTTTTAATCCTTTGTTGTGCTTTTATAGTATAACATAATGCGACTCAAAGTGTTCAGAATATAGTACACTGACTGGACCATCTATCAGAATAAACACATTTTTATCAAGATATTCAGTATTCTAAATATATTCATTTTAAAACAGCATGCAGAGTAAACCGTTCCTCCTAGCCCAGAATCCAGACTGGTTCCCCATGTATTTTCTAATACAGAAGATCTGTCTGGTCCCTCCCTTCCCAAAGGCCAGGAAGGAGGGCTGCGTTCACACTGCTGCTCCAGAGTGCGAGTGGAGCTGCTCCAAAGTGTGAGTGGAGCTGCTCCAGTGTGAGTGGAGCTGCTCCAGAGTGCGAGTGGAGCTGCTCCAAAGTGTGAGTGGAGCTGCTCCAGTGTGAGTGGAGCTGCTCCAGTGTGAGTGGAGCTGCTCCAAAGTGCGAGTGGAGCTGCTCCAGTGTGAGTGGAGCTGCTCCAGAGTGTGAGTGGAGCTGCTCCAGTGTGAGTGGAGCCGCTCCAGAGTGCGAGTGGAGCTGCTCCAGTGTGAGTGGAGCCGCTCCAGTGTGAGTGGAGCCGCTCCAGAGTGCGAGTGGAGCCGCTCCAGAGTGCGAGTGGAGCCGCTCCAGAGTGCGAGTGGAGCCGCTCCAGAGTGTGAGTGGAGCCGCTCCAATGCGAGTGGAGCCGCTCCAGTGTGAGTGGAGCCGCTCCAGAGTGTGAGTGGAGCCGCTCCAATGCGAGTGGAGCCGCTCCAGAGTGTGAGTGGAGCCGCTCCAGAGTGCGAGTGGAGCTGCTCCAGTGTGAGTGGAGCCGCTCCAGTGTGAGTGGAGCCGCTCCAGAGTGCGAGTGGAGCCGCTCCAGAGTGCGAGTGGAGCCGCTCCAGAGTGCGAGTGGAGCCGCTCCAGAGTGTGAGTGGAGCCGCTCCAATGCGAGTGGAGCTGCTCCAGTGTGAGTGGAGCTGCTCCAGTGTGAGTGGAGCCGCTCCAGTGTGAGTGGAGCCGCTCCAGAGTGCGAGTGGAGCCGCTCCAGTGTGAGTGGAGCCGCTCCAGTGTGAGTGGAGCCGCTCCAGAGTGCGAGTAGAGCCGCTCCAGAGTGCGAGTGGAGCCGCTCCAGAGTGTGAGTGGAGCCGCTCCAATGCGAGTGGAGCCGCTCCAGTGTGAGTGGAGCCGCTCCAGAGTGTGAGTGGAGCCGCTCCAATGCGAGTGGAGCCGCTCCAATGCGAGTGGAGCCGCTCCAGTGTGAGTGGAGCCGCTCCAGTGTGAGTGGAGCCGCTCCAGAGTGTGAGTGGAGCCGCTCCAATGCGAGTGGAGCCGCTCCAGAGTGTGAGTGGAGCCGCTCCAGAGTGTGAGTGGAGCCGCTCCAATGCGAGTGGAGCTGCTCCGAGACCACTTGCTTCAAACAGCCATGTACTGTGAATGAGAACACAGCACCACATTCTGCTCAGAGTGGATGCTCTTTTATGTTGACCTGAGTAGTGGGAGTGTGAAAAGGTCCAGAATCTTCAGTGTTATTTCTTTTTGTAAAATTTTGTATAACAACCATAGACTGTAGAAAAGAAGTGGACTCAGCGAGTGTGACGTCACCCATAGCGTTCAATGTCGCTTAAATGAGGCTCCCGATGCCACAGTTACAGGAGCGAATTTGGAGCCAGGCTCCATATTTCCGACCTCGAGTATCATAGCAACTACAAGAGCCAATCATGATTGAGGTCTTTAAATGTGCCCGCCCTTCTCATGGCAGAGCGGCGATGCTCTACTCTGCACCATTCTGCACGGACCGCTGTATTTTGGTGATTCTTGAGAATAATAAGGAAACTTTTAGCTTTTATCTATGCATAGCATTTGTCTCCAGTTAACTTGATGCTTTTATTATATTTTGACACTTTCAAAGAAACTTTACATGCATAAACGTAATTGTGGTGTTCATTATAGAATTAAAATAAGCATTGACCTTACAAAATATACTCAGGTGTGAATAAAATAATCTATATAACTGTAAAATGTAAAATACAATACTTCCAGTTGTTTCCAGTGTTGTGGGTATATAAGTGGTCTATGGTTGTGTGCGGAGCACTGCAACTTCAAATGCGAATTTTATGCCTAACTGTAAGATTAATGAGCTGATCATCTTAAATTAGTCTTGACAGACAAGAATTTCACATTTGTCAAAACTAGGTGTTTACACGTCCATACAGGTTATTTAACTAATAAATCATTTACCATAATTTTATTTAATTAATCTCACTTACCAGAAAAACTGGACATCGAGGGTCTTCAAAGGTCTACTAACACAATTAAATGCAGAACAAGACATGACAAACTGTAAATGAACCTCTATCGCTGTATGTGAAGACTAATAGAACAACATGGAAAAAGTTGTCTAACAAGTTAAAGTTGTTAGATGGAGTCCTTAACGAACTATCAGCCAACACAGTTAAATCCACAAACACAATGGCAGTGGTCCAGTGATAGTTTTATAACATGCCTCGATCCACTTGTTGAAGCCCAGAGAAGTCACGCTGTCATTGGATAAATGCAAATGTCATTCAAACCTGTCAGAACTGGGTTACCCCGCTGATGGTGAAAGGGGCATGAAGGCGAGAAGGGAACTAACTTAGCAATGAAACGCACTAGCTGTCAATCAAAAACTATTGCTAACGCTAGGCGGCAGCAACCTCAGGGAATGAACGCATCTGATCCGGTCCGTTATTTATGTTCATATCTTGATTTAGGAACAAAATAGTGAAATGCAAAATTCAGGATCATGTAGAGCGGGTTCATACGAACATTTTAAGACCAAAATGATGAGACTCACTGCACCAGCTCCTATTTGGCACACGGCGGCTAGCGGGTTAGCCTTATCCATTCATATATATGGTCTGTGATAACAATAGATGTATGTATTTCTGTGATTGGCTTATCTGCCCGCCAATCATTCCCATCAGAGCTCTGGGAGGCAAGGCACATGGAAACAGAACGTAGTCTTGGCTCATTAGACAACCAGGCAACCTCACCAGTCTTGAAGGTTTATGGGTTGAATTGATGGGGAGAAGGATGGGTTAAATGCAGAAAACTAACTGTGGTTCCAAGCATTTTAAGTATGGTGGAGTATATTTTAAAAATAATTAGTTTAATATGCAGTACTGACTCAAAATAAAAGTTAAACTGACTCAAAATAAAAGCTAATTAGCAGCTCAGGTAGTTCACAGAATGGGCTTGGAGCAGTGACAGGGTTTTTGTTATGTACTAAAAGTGAGTTCAGCAAAGCAAATGAACTAATTTAATGTATTTATTTATTTGAAAAGGGACATTGCACTTTCAACATCAAATAATGTAAAGTTAGCTGATTTGATCTAATTGTAGAAAAACTATAATAACAAGTTCACAGTGGTCCAGAGTTATTCCTTACCTTTAACATTCCAAGCATCTTATTCATTCTCCGCAATGACTTTCTAAGGTTTTTCACAACTTCAGAGGCCAGAGTGGAGTGATGGTAAAGCTAACAACAACAATTACCATGCTAATGTGCACTTCCTGATTACAGAGAGAGAGAGAGAGACGTTATTGATCCCGAGGGAAATTCAAGTTTTGCTGCAGCAAACTTATACTGACCCCAAAAGCTGCATGTACATATATCTGTACATGAGCAAAGTAAAATAGCTTCAAACAAGCACATATATTCCCATTACAGATGTGTACAGTGAGCTTTGAAATGTTTGTACACATGATTTTTGAAGTAGATTAAGTTGAACCTGGTCGGATCTCCACAGACCACGGCTCCGTGTTGATCTGGTCCCTTCACGTGGATGCCTGTGTGATGTATGGCGCTGGGGCAAACGAAAATGCTTAATCGATTAGATTACACTGCGAACATCTCTTAATGCACTTAAACATCAATATTCAGGACGGGAGCGGCGCGTACGTCCCCTGCTCTCCGCCTGATCCCTTCACACCAGACTGATATGTGTGCCTCTCATCTAATCAAACGCTGCACAATAATTTGATCATAAAGTGCCTCGGCTGCAGTGAGCCATGTCTCTGCTGGAGTCTACAGTCATGTGTCTGTGGAGCTGGGTGCACGGTTTATCATCAAAGTCCCTCTGTGGTATTTATAAGTTAATTTCGTTTGGTTTTATAAGTCTTATCAAGTTTCAAGTTTTCATCAAAACCTTAGTGCTGAATATTTACCACCACTGCACTCAAGAATGTCATTTTGGTTGAGTGAAGAAGTTTTGTACTCATTAGTTGTCATTTTGTGGGTCATGACTGAGACAAAAATAGACAAAAACATTCTTTGTCCTCTGAATTTGACCTGTCCTTCAATGCAGTTGGGGCAATCTGTCTGTAACAATGAAGAGCCCAGGGACTCATTTCCAAACCTTGAGCTAGTTTGGCTGGAGGATTTACCTATGGTGTTTTGGCTCGCAGGTTCGAGAGCCTGGAGGAAACCCAAATACAGGGAGAAACGGGTAAACTCCACACAAAGAACCTACACTCAGGAGTAAAACTTGAGATCTGTGAACCTGCGAAGACTGAGTACAGCCAGTCTGTGCCAGTATAAAATTTGTAGCTGTCATTGTGTGCCTATTATGGCCTCTCCAACCACCACCAATCACTCTCCTATAAACCACATTCATGGCAGCAAGGTGGATGAACTCGTGCTCAAGGACACAGCGGCGGCATCGCTGATCAGAACATTCCTCTTCCACTCTGTACACATTTACCCCACAACTATTTTGCACAACTACCATGTGTAATTCTAGAATTTTAGGTTTTTTATGAGTGAACTTAACCTGGACGAGAGAAAGTACTTACTGTATTTTTCAGACTATAAGTCGCTCCGGAGCATAAATCGCACCAGCCAAAAAAATGCGTAATAAAGGAGAAAAAAACATATATAAGTCGCACTTTTTTGGGGAAATTTATTGTATAAAATCAGAGACCAAGAACCGACATTTCATCTTGAAAGGCAAGTTAAATACCAATAGAACAGAGAAGAACAGGCTGAATGTGTTTCTGGTTTGTTCAGGTAACATATGAACAGTTATTCAGAAAACTAGAGCATAAACAACATACCAGAATAATCTTACCAAACTCTTCATCTCACTCCAAATCGCTAAATCCTCTGAATTCTTCATCCTCGGTGTCACTTCTGAGTAACTCCGCCAACTCCAGCTAAATCCAGCTTTTAGTCCACGATGAGCTTTTGTTTTCTTCATTGTGGTTCGAGTTTCCTCCATTTTTCTCCAGTCAAAAACAAGTTTCTCATTCACTCCAAACTTTCTTTTGGCTTCTCGATTGGTCCTCTCTACCACCGCCCTGCACACATTTCCGGTTGTCCGCTCAGTATATATACTGACGGTATATATACCGTAAGTAGTAATGTGTTTGTGCACATTGGTTTACGTTTTACAGAAACAAAACTTAAAGCCGCATGGCTCATTTGCATCTAGTGAAAAAAACAGCTCGTGCGCTGATGCAGAAGCTTCTGTCGCACTAAAGGACAAGATTCAGTGGATTATTCACTGCCTGGACTAAAAAAGTTGCCATCTGCATTTAACTAAGAAAATAGGTCTGAGGTGCTGCAGTTGGTGAAAGAAGTGACAGTGGTACAGAAGGAATAGCATGATAGGCTAGCAGATGCTGGTACACAAGCCTAGAGCGCCCTCTTGTGGCTGTCAGTGTGAAAATCACCAACATGTGAAATTATATCTTGCTGGTCGAAACTCATTGGTGTCCTTCGATGCAATAAAGGACTTTTAATATATTCTGTCGGTGCCTCGGGTTTGTACCTTGCCCATGTTTACATTTACATTTAGATGTGAACTGACATATTTCATATATAAGTCGCACCTGCGTATAAGTCCAAGCCGGACCAGCCAAACCATGAAAAAAAGTGTGACTTATAGTCCAAAAAATCCAGTATATATGACTAAAACAGGACCAAACCAAATCCACACAAGGATCAAACCAGAACAAATTTGAAAGTCTTATTCAGTCCAAATTAAAGAATGACTAAGGGACTCAGACTATAAAATATAATATTATTTTTGGACACATTTGCACCCCAAATACTGTGTTATTATTTTATGTTATGATTGGCACAGAAAGCGCTTGATTGCAGCTGCGTCCACTGAACATCTTCGTTTGGATCTTGGCCAGTGTTAATTCTGAGTGGAGACCAAACTGCCACACGACTGTTTGGGAGATTGATGATGTTGCTGAGTTTAATTACTTTTATTTGTGTTTTTTGGCACACTGAAGGCTCCGACGCTCCCCCCTTCCTCGTCCTGTCACTGAAAACCAATCATAGTGACAAGGATTTACATAGCAAACTTTTTATCTTGTCTGCGTCTGTTAACTACTTAGCAATTGTGAATTAAGAAATGTTGTGCACATGGAATGAAAAAATGCTAAAATGACATAATGGACGGCTTCATTTGACTAGACATTTGGCTTGACTTCATTGCTTGTCATATTTCACTTAAACTGGATTCATAACTTTGGCGAGCCTGACCACTTCTGTGCCACAGCTCTGCAGTACCCACTCCCACAGCACCAGGGTCAAACTAGCTGTGGAAAATGACTATAAAGAAGCAGGAAAATGGGACCCAGGCAGTATAATGTTATAACCATCAATAATGTCTTTAATAATGCAAATTTCTTAACTGTCAGCCGTGTTATAATGCTGCTACCTTCTCAAAATCATACCTGGAGTTGTGATTTGTTTCATTCACACATCATGTTTGAGTATATATGTTGTATGTATGTTTTATTCTTAGTCTGTCTACGTCTCCAAAGCTCAAAATGCCCAAAATTGTGATGCCATGAAGCTGTAGTTTTCATGTTAACAGCTACAACATTTTACCTTTAGTTCAGACGCTGAAAACCAAAAAAGGTCGGCGTCTGCGCCTCGTCTTCGATCTGTGTATTGCTTGGTGGGTCAGCTCACAGAAGTGTATTATATGGTTGCATATTGTGATGTTGAGAAGTGTATCTATTGATTATTATCCTGATGAAACTATCCAGATTGTCATGTGATTGTATTCACCCTATATAAGAACCGGAACTGTTTGTGTGCGCCTCCTACTGGACTTATTGAGAATGGGCTAGACCAGTAACGTCTGTCTTTTCAGTGTTTCCACCTTTAGTTCAGAGAAATCATCAATTGGTTTGGTTTGTGTGTTAAATGTGTGAATGAAAACACAACTCTGGGTATGTTTTTGATGAGGAAACATTATAAAATAGAGCCAAAAGTAGCGTAAATATATGTAGCTACATCTCAATCATAAGAGTGTTGCCAAAATAAAGATCCTTTATTCGAGAAACTTGGTGAATGGGCAGTCATTTACCTGTCCAAATAGCTGAGAAAACTAAAACTTAGCATAGCAATAGCAAATCAATACTAACAGTCATCATAATACAAAGGTATGGACAATCAAATATACACTATAAATTACTAGATTTCATTTTCAATATTTTCTATAGCATAGCTAAATTACCCGGACAGTCATTTTAGAACAACTTCTGTGCAGTGTTCTTGCCTGGGACTAATGAAAGTGTTCAGACTCTAGGTAAAAATGTCACATAGTCATTTAACAACAATAAAAGCACATGAATGAAAATGTGCTGCTTCCCGTGTTGAAATGCCACCTGCAGAGCCGCTCAGCACTGCAGTTTTGAACAGGAAGTCAGTATGCCCGCTTCTATTATTAAACCAGTCTAGTTTAATATTGTCTTTTACAGAAAAACTAAATGAAAAATAACGATGGATGGATGTTAGCTTTAAACACATTACTAATAAATAACATATCAACAAGATCATAGTAGTAAATTATCACAATTTTATACAGGGCTTTTCCACCTTCAAGGCACTCAAAGCACTTTATATCAAGGAACCACTCACCCATTCACCAGCACTGATGTACACAGACACTGGGGGTGCAGGAGGGGGGTTTGTTAAGGGTCTTGCCCAAGGACACACAACAGCATTCAGTGATCAAACATTACCAGCTGAGCTACTTTGTCATAATTGTCATCGTGTATGTCTAGAGTGACCAGATTTTCAATATCAAAAACTGGGTTTGTGGTGGCTGGTAATAATAAAGTTGTGAAAGGAGCAGATAATTAAAAGAACTGATTAAAAATGGTTCTACAGTCACAGCTGAACGTGGGTTGCTAGTTTTTTCTCATTCTCAGTACATGGACGGGCCATGGCTCACGCATTTTAGGTTCAAACCAACTGGATTTCAGCATTAAAAAGTGTCCTGAGAACCAAACACTAAATTATAACTAGGGCTGTCAACGTTAACGCATTAACACGTGCGATTAATCACAAAAAAATATCGCACTAATGTCTTTTTTTAACGCAGATTAATTACACAGTTTATTTTGAACGCTCCTCTATCAAAAGAGTGTATGGTGACCTGAAAGGCGGCGCAGGTTATTAGGTCAGTGATCAGTTCTGTCCATACGCGGATGTGAAGATGAAACTGTGACTGGTGCTCAGTGGCAAATCTCTCTTCAAAAAAACTGCCCGACGGGACTTTGGATCAAACTAAGGTAGTTTGCAGATATTGCAGCGATGAACTCTCTTTCCACAGAAGCACAACAAGTTTAAAATACCATCTTAAAGCAAAACACGTGTTTGATTCAGCGGCAGCAACGCTACTTGTACCAACAACAACAACAAGCCGAGCACGACAACCCGCGGCAATGTTGTAAACAAAACTACCAGCGATAGAAAAATGTCAATAAAATAACTTTTTGTCAAAACATTTCAGTCTTTTTTGTTTTTAATTAACTGTGATTAATCGTGATTCAAAAATTAATCGTTTGACAGCACTAATTACAACATAACCAGGCCATATTTGTAACTAAGTATAAATCAGCATTACAACTGTTATCGGTAAAAGCAGTTTTATTTGAACATGTCTACCTAGAGACACAGACACAAACACAGGTTATGTTTATGGAATCTAAAATAATACGTACTGTCCCTTTAACTTGAAATTATAGATCCGGTGTTTCGCACAGTTACTTGAGCTGTTCTCCCCAATACTTTTTACTCTTACTTGAGTAATTTCTTGGAGCACTATTTTGTACCATTACTTGAGTATGGTTATACAGGTACTTACAATATTTTGTTTTCTACACTCACTGTTTTCTCTTTGATAAATTTCAAGTTTGGAACAAGAGTTTATATTTTAGCCAAGAGTAAAAGAGAATGTGGATCTGAGAGAGATTTGGCTACATAAATGCCAAATAAATAAAACAAAATATTACATCATTCATTCAACCATTATTACTCATAAATACTCCCTGCCACTCAATTAAAAGCAGCTGAGAAACCCTCTTTGTTTGTCTGGCTTCTAAATCAACATCTCATTTGTATCACTGTGGTGAATCTGCCAATACAGGCTCCCTGCTCTGTTTCTACGGGCCCATTATGGTGTGTTGTAGCAGTTCACAAAGACATAAGCAGTGTTTTTATGCATTACCATTTCAGACAAAACACAAAAATTGCCTTTCCTCTCTCACTGCTGCACTTACACTACCAGATGACACTAATCCAGAGCCAGGACCATTACCTGCTTTGTGGTCATAAAAAAACGCAATGATGGTAGCAATGCCGGCAATGTTATCCAACCGCCCAGGTAGTACACACTCTTATGGGTTTATGTCAGGTTCTTAAAGGCGCTGTACCTCATATTTACTGTGTTATTCCTCACTTACCCAGTGCATTCTGAGGATTCTCATTATTCACCACAATGAGTTCACAAGTGCTTTTCGCAACTTTCAGAGGCCAGAGTGGAGTTTTTCCATTACAACTAGCACCTGTGCACTTCCTGTTTCTTGGACAATAAAGCACTTTATACTTAGATGCAGGCAGTGCACAGCAGATTTATTTTCCTAAAGAGCTGCTTATGCAATGTGTCTGTACTGGGGCAAGATACAGTTTGCTGAAATATAAAAGTACAGGTCCTATAAAATGTGTGCATCTACATACAGTATCTATGTTTCCATGTGAATACCAGGTTATTAATGATCTGGAAATGCACACAATCCAAAATATACACCAGTTTGCATATCAGTAAAAGCAGTAGGTTTTAAAAGCTGTTAAGAAGGGTCATACAGTGACCAGATGTCCCTATTTATTCAGGACAATCCCAATCTTGAGCCCTGTGTCCCCTGTCCCAGCAGATTTATCCAAAACCAGTGATTTGTCCCAGTTTTTACAAAAAATGTCCCTGGTGTCCCTATTTTTGACCAATTTGACACCTGCCAACAGTAAAGAGAAGCATAAATTGTCATTTGTTTAGGTAAAATACAGAAAAGCTGCTTAGACATAACCAAAACACAGAGAAAATGTGACTATACTGACTCAAAAGTTAGTTGTAAATAAGTCATGAATGGGCCGAGTGCATAACATTTTTCTTAATGTAACTTTAATAAGAAGGACAAGACATACGTAACTATGGATTGAATAAAGTGGACTAAGGGAGTGCGAGGTCACCCATAGTGTTCACGACACTAGCAGAGGAGTGAAGTTGGAGGAATAAAAACATCAGGATTATGTAGAGCGGGTTAATACAAACATTTTAAAAACCAAAATGACACATCTTACTGCAGCAGTTACAGAGAGAGGGGGGTGACACATTTTCAATCTAAAGAGAATTGGACCCAGAGTCGATGGAGCCTGAAGCGCCCCCATGCTCACTTAGCTATGTCCATTTATGTACACAGTCAATGTGCATAACTCACACAATCTGGTAAAGTTTTGTGCTAACTCATATTCCCTCAAAATCAGTCATCAAAGTTATGAAACCTCCACACTTTAAATCGCTCTGTAGGCAAACCTGCTGCTTTTGTTCAAGGAAATTTCCAGAGTCATCATTCGTGATCGTGGGTGACAGCTGTGGCTCAGTGGGGTGGGTGCAGTCCTTCTATGGATGGAGGAAATCTTACTTTGATGAAATGCCATTCTCAAGTACTATGACTGACACACTAATATTACCCGCAAAAAGCCGCATGACGCAAGAATCACTCCAAAAGTTGGCCAGATGCTCCGGTGATCTTCCTCAATCACTGTAATCTGAAATTCTTTCTCCTCCTGGGTTTTTAGTTAACTTTTCCATTCAAATATTCATCGTTTTCTTTTGAAACCAAGATGCTTGAAGACATGTGGGAGCACTCAGGCCAGAGGAAATGAAAACTGCCTGCGAATCAATGGTGGTTTTTAATGCCCTCATCAGTTTGGAAGACAACGAGCGGGAACAATGGCCCCACAGCCACTCACAGAGAAAGATAAATAAGAGATTGCACTGTTCTCTTGAGTTGTATTTTTAGCACTGGGGCATGAGAGAAAAGATGATATTTTAAAACACAGGGGCTCAGAAGTCCGAAGGCATGGATCAGGATGGAGAGTTATTGGATCCCACAAAGGGCTGTTATTCCAAATTAACTTTTCAGAGATTTTAAACATGTTATAGTTGTTTCCTCTTCTCATTTACCCTCTCGAAGTTGAATCGGGGTGATGTACGTTTGAGCAATCTTTAGGTTTTACTTACATTGTTCTCCAATTTTATTTTCTTATTCTGTGACACACATAAGATTCTGCAGCACTGAGTAATCATTTCGGGACTACTCTCGCTAGCCTGATCGGCGAGTCTTTGTTGCGATGACATTTACGGCAAAGTCGGCTCCAATTGGGCACCATAGTTCTGACTTTATTCTTTTATTAAGTCGTTTTCGATGAATATTGCCACTTAAAATGGGCAAATTATAACATAACGATCCATATCCAGAGTATAAAATCGGTTAATGTATCCACACAAAGATACATAATTGATCCTGACGGAAATCTAAGTTTTTCTGCAAAATTTAGGCTGCGCTTCTCACTCTCCTTTGTGTCTCAGTCAAAGGTCTCAGTGCAGTTTAACAGGAGGACTGGTCAGGTGGGGCCAGCAGATCCTGTATCAGGGCAGTTTGAGGAGAGGAAAAACCAAAACTGCCTCCCCTCTGTGTTCTTCAGCATCACAACAGCGTCCAGGGGGGCTCCAGGTGAACACAACAGGAAAGGCCTCGTTCTTACTCCGCTCTGGAGTTTCGTTTGGTGGTGAAATGGCTCCTTTCCTCTAGAATGTCTTGGAGTATTTCTTCTGGAAGGTCTTCTGCCACATTTGCTGCCACATTTGGTGTAAAAAATGCCTTTAGTATCTCAAATATCCATAGCTCTTGCACGGTCTTCATGGATACAGGAAAAACAAACTCATTTCACAACATCGAACTGATATGATGTTAAAAATGAGCTCAAAAAACACAAAGTCTGAGCCAGATAGTCACAAAAGCAGCCAACCACTCATGCCATGCTTAATCAGAAAGTTTTAGTTTTATTGGAAAAATGAAAATGTATCATGTAACACAGCCGTTGTGTTATGGAGATATGTAAAAAAAATAAATAAAATAAAATAAAAAAAGAATTTCAAGTATATAGTCTATAGAGGTATAAGGCGGCTGAGTGGACTCCACACTCACCTCACAAAAAGGTTCCTTGACCTTTGCTGCTGCTACCTGATGCTTCAAGAATTCTTTAGATGAAAATCATAATAATTATAGCTAATATTAGTTTGTTTTTGATAAATAATTTAGTTGAAATCTGGATATTACATTGGATTTTTAAATTGTTTTGTTGTTTTGCATTTTATCTTACATAGAACATAACAATACTGAGATAACTGACTTCACACAAAACACTGATTTCACTTTCCAGATTGAGTAGAAACAGTTGCGATATTTTAGTTTAAATTAATTGGGAGACAGTATTTCTTACAATGTGGTTAATTAATAAAAAATATTAGCATTTTAACCTTTGAGAATGACGAGTCTAATAAGCTCATCTCTTCTGCAGTTCCAAAAACATGTTTTCTCATGTTCTATTCTGGACTCCATATACTGTAAGTCTTGTTCCCTTTTTGACATGAACCACTTAATGTTTTGTTAAGTAAAAACCCAAAGAATTACCCCAATAATAAATCCAATTCAGAACAATTTGATCCTTTTAGAAATTATAGCCAGTCCAGTCGTCTCCAGTCCCATTGTCTCCCTCCCTGACTCTCCCCGTCGTTCTTATGTTTCTAATTCTTTTATTAAACCCGGGTGAGGGCTCTGCCTGCGATTCATCTTCATATCTTTATATCTTTGTTCTTTTTGCCTGTTTAGTGTGACAATGACTGCAAAAAGAGCCCATGATGAAACAGCTCTCCACGTCTTATGTCTGAGTAAAGAAGATGGATATGTGTACGACATATTCACATGCTACAAACAAACGCCCACACAGCCCCTGCACCCATAGGTGCTCCCCAAACAAGTCAACAACCTCAAAAAGTCCACAGGAAAGTAAGGTGACAGATAATGCTCTATGTGGGGATGTTTTTTAGCTCAAATAGTAAAAAAGTGGGACACTGGTAGGTGATGCCTTAAATAAACTACTGCAATGCTGTGGTCAGTTTGAAGCTAGTGAAGGCCTGGTGACTGGTGACAAAAGCTGATGAGGTTATGATGATGTTTTTTTGGTCAGGAAAAAAATTATAAATTGAATGCATAAAAAAATGTATCAAAAACATATAATGCAGTATTTTTTGTTGGTTTTCCTCTTTTATTAGCTTATGAATAGTTATATTTTGAGCGATTCCTCTACTATTGTCTTTTTGACAGCTCTGTTTTGAGTGGTTCATGAATGTTTGCGTAATCCTGTATTGAAAAAAAGATTAGATGTCATATCGGGTTCAGACCTCTTAATTAGCCACTGTTCGAAAAAGAAAAACATTGACAATGAAAACTGTTTGCCACATTGAAGAGCCTCTTGATGAATTGGCCCAAGTGGTGCATTTTATTGCAAAACTAAGTATATTTATCAACCTCAATATCATCACAGTGCAGTACAGGCTAAGTCTTATTAAAGCTACAGTGGCTCTGTCAAAGCCATGAAAAATACATCCATCTGAATAACCCACAATAATGACCACCAGTCTGCGGCCCTGTGCGTCCAGTATGTTTCAGAGTCCGGCCCCTATGAAAACAGTTTGGACACCCCTGAGTTACTCTGTTTTGAACAAGAAGTCATTGCCCCCGTTTCTACTATTGTTGTTCGAGACCAGTACTGCAAATTACAAGTGCACATTTGCTTTTCTTGCATATTTCATCCACATAGTCTGATCATCATCATTTTAAAGGTCCTATATTATGCAATTATACCATTATTAATCTGTCAACATCTCCAAAGCTCAAAATGCTCTGTTCCACCTTGTGATTTCATGAAGCGCTTCAAGTTAACAACTACATTTTTACCATTAGTTCAGTAGAAATGGGCAATTCCAGGGCTCCAGGTATGAGGAAACAACATGACTAGTATAACAGGTGAGAAAACAGCTTAATATAGACCCTTTAACACAGTGTCCGGTCTATTGCCGATTGCATACTGAATTTGACATTGAAGTTCCATTTGCACTAATTGTATGTATATTTCAAAGTTCTGTGACCCATTTCTGAGCATTTCCCTGTGAACCTGCTCCTCTCAGTCCCAGTCATAATGAACAACAGCAGAGGAGGCCATTTGCAACAGATTTATACCTCCAGGGCCAAGTCTCTGCCTCCCAATCTCCACTCTTTATTGTTCCGAAGCCAGGATGAAGTCACTCCCTTTCTCCTTAGCTACCGTTAGTGCCAAGGATATGAGCAGCAGTAAAGAGGCAGATTCTACCAAAGAAATTTTATTCTCACTTTCAATCAAATGTTTTATCAATGAAAATGATCCACGTCGGCTTTAACTCACCCATTTGGCCTTATTTAGGGTTTTGGGATCGATTAAACATTCACATTTTCCTCATTTTCTAAATTACTTGACTCTTGACTGTTTGTTTATTTTGCACTCTTTAAATGATGACAATAGCAAATTCCTTTTCACCATTTATTTTAGTGCAGTTTTGAATACAAGGAAGAATGAATGATGAAGAATGAAGAAGAGCTCTGGTGAAAACATAAAAACAACTGTAGTGCAAATATATATATTATTATTTTGTTTGGAGTTAAGTTGAAATAAACACTTACAGCAATAACGCTAATCGTCCCCGCTTGCTACCACTCCCAACAGGTGTATATTTTGACCTTGGATAGCTTAGCTTAAGTAGCTGTAGCGGTAGTGACGTAATTAACTATTTCCGGATCAATGGGGCGCTAATAAATATTTACCTATATTATATATAGGTAAATGTGCTGGCTACATTTAGATCTATTAAAACTTCCATGTTAAAACAGGAATTCTCTGAGCGTAGGAAAACATGCATGAATCAGTTAAAATAAAACCATTTGTGATATAATGAGGAGAAAAAAAACACTATTTTAACACAATAAGTTGATTTTTTTTCCCTTCAAAACTGGCCAGAAAACGATCCGGACTCTGAATTGAAGTTACCGTTGTAAATGTGAGTTTTTCTGCCGTGTATATAGTGCCAGGCAGCTCCGAGCTTGATTGTGCCGTGGAACAGGGTGGTTCTGGGATGCGGCGTTTCCCCCTCTGCTGGTGATTGCCTGGCACGGCCTAAAAGGACTGAGAAATACGAGCTCAAGTGTGATTTCAGCTGATGACTTCTGCTGTTTCACGCTGTGTTCCCTTTTACAATGGACTGGCGCTGTCTTTTTCCCGCTCTGGTCTTTCATTCTCTCCAATGGGACAAGTCTATTATTATTATCTCAACTTGTTTGTCTGCTAAAATACAACAGGCCGCTTTTGTTTCTTCAATGGGTTTGTGTTCTGGCCAATGACTGTCCCTTGTGTCCAAAAAGAACCAAAAAGACTTCTCCTGAATGTGAAGATAAAAGGGAAGTATAGTCAGTCTGCCTACGCCCCTGCATATCAACGCAGGTTTTGATTTCGCAATGTTGATTAGTTTGGACTTTTTCCATTGTTTTTACTCTATGAGTTTAAAATAAATGGAAACCAATCAAATATTTGAACTATAAAAATACAAAATGGTACAATATACAAAATACAGAACCTGAACGGCATAAAACATTCATCGGAAACATACCCAGAGTTGCGTTTTGGTTCATTCACACATTTGAGTAACCCTTTATTATTAGTCTGTCTGCATCTCCAAAGCTTAAAATGCTCTGTTCCACCTTGTGATGTCACGTAGTGGTCTAGTTATTGAGCTAGCAGTTACTTTTTACCTTTAGTTCAGTAGAGATGGACAATTACAGGGCTGGAATTATCCAAATGATTGAAGGTGAAGGTGCATGGAGTTTAAAAACACAGTCGAGCACTTCCTGTAACCGCATGACATCACAAGGTGGAACAGAGTGTTTTCTGTTCGAGAGAAGAACTCCTAAATATGCAGGATTTGTATGTTAAACATGTGTGAATGAAACAAAACACAACTCCAGGTATGTTTGTGATGAGGGAACATTAACAGATCAGAAAATAGCTGAATCTGTTTTTTGCTCTTAGTAATATGATCAATCCTGCCTTTTCCAGTCCATTTGTAAAGCTGCAGATTCATAATAATAATAATAATACTTTTAAAATGAAAACAGGCCCCATTTAGAAAATCAAATTTCACTATAGTTCCTAACAGTGATTTGGCATAAGTTGCATTTCGAGAACCACTTTACAATGGACTGTGAGTCCGTGACCAAAGCTGACACTCTTTGTTTGAGTTTTGATGGTTGAAGAACAAAAGCGTCATCTAAACTTTTCCTGGTTTGAACTTTGATTAAAAAGTCTAGGGCTGGCACTCTACCATGCAGTCGGCCATGTTGGGTCCTTGGGTGGCGGATCGCATTTGCAAATCAATAACAGTGAGTCATCAGTTCATGTTTGAGGAGATTAGATTGTTGATGGAAACTTTTATTCTGTGGTATTTTTAATTACTCTTACAGTACAAGGTTGTGTGGGGTCACCGTGGTTAATAATAATAATTTTGAGTAATTTCTATTGACGCGTTGGCATATGAACTAAATGATGTACAGAGCAGATTAACTGTTCAACCAGATAAGAATTTTTTGAGAGAGCATTTCGTTTTTTCCTCGAACTGGTCAGACTTTTGCCCTCATGATTCTTGTCTTTGCAGTTCTCTCTACACTGCCTTGATCAGATATCTTTTCATACACTACCGTTCAAAATTTTGAGGTCACCCAGACAAATGTGTGTTTTTCAAGAAAAGTCACACTTTTACCACCATGATTTGCAAAATGAATAAACTATAGTCAAGACATTGACAAGGTTAGAAATAATGATTTGTATTTGAAATAATAATTTTTTCCTTTAAAATTTGCTTTCATCAAAGAATCCTCCATTTGCAGCAGTTACAGCCTTGCAGACCTTTGGCCTCGAGCTGTTAATTAGTTGAAGGATCTGGAGAAATTTCACCCCACGCTTCTAGAAGCTTCTACCACAAGTTGGATTGGCTGAATGGGCACTTTTTATGTACCAGACGGTCAAACTGCTCCACAGCAGCTCAGTGTGTTCTGTCCATAACACTTCTGTCCAGTCTTCCTCTGTCCAGTGTCTGTGTTCTTTTGCCCATATTATTTTTGTTTCTTTTATTGGCCAGTCTCAGATGTGGCTTTTCCTTTGCCCCTCTGCCCTGAAGCTGCATCCCGGATTCGCCTCTTCACTGCAAATGTTGACACTGGCGTTTTGCAGGTTCTGTTTAATGTAGCTGCCAGTTGAGGACCTGTGAGGCGTCTATTTCTCAAACTAGAGACTCTAATGTACGTATCTTCTTGCTCAGTTGTGCAGCGGGGCCTCCCACTTCTCTTTCTACTCTGGTTAGAGCTGTTTGTGCTCTTCTCTGAAGGGAGTAGTAGGAAATCTTCAATTTTTTGGCAATTTCTTGCATGGAATAGCCTTCATTTCTAAGAACAAGAATAGACTGTTGAGTTTCACATGAAAGTTCTCTTTTTCTGGCCATTTTGATTTTTATTTGATTTGATTATTTTTATTGATTTTTATATTTGATTTTTTAATCAACCCCACAGATGTGATGCTCCAGATACTCAACCTGCTCAAAGAAGGTCAGTTTTATAGCTTCTCTAATCAGCTAAACTGTTTTCATCTGTGCTAACATGACTGCACAAGGGTTTTCTAATCATCCATTAGCCTCTGACACACTGAGCAAACACATTGTACCATTAGACACTGGAGTGACAGACGGTGGAAATGGGCCTCTGTTCACCTATGCAGATATTGCACCAAAAACCAGACATTTGCAGCTAGAATAGTCATTTACCACATTAGCAATGTATAGAGTGTATTTCTGATTAGTTAAAGTCATCTTCATTGAAAAAACTGCGCTTTTTAAAAAAAAAATAAGGACATTTCTAAGTGACCCCAAACTTTTGAACGGTAGTGTAAATAGATGTGTTTCTCAGAGGTCTGTTCGAATTATTTGAATGACTGATTGATGGGTCAACACAAAAATATTGCTATATCAGTACCAGACTGTATAAAGAAGTGGACTAAGGAAATGTGGTGTCACCCATAGCATCCGGCTACAGGCAAATGAAGCTCACCGAGGCCTGCAGTTATATGAGCGAATCGGACGCCAAGTTTCAGGAATAGGACTTTATTCACAGACAAAACCGCAAAATAAAAACACCAGAATTATGTAGAGCGGGTTAATACGGACATTTTAAGACCAAAATAACAAGGCTCACAGCAGCATTTACTGAGAGAGGGGTGGCAGTTTTTCAAAGCAAAGGTCACTTTCTATTTAGAACGCAGCGGCTAGAAGGTTAGCTATATCTATTTGTGTATTATAGTCTATGATCAGCACTGAGTGAGTTATGAAAAGAGTATTTATTCTAACGCAAAAATATACAGCAAATTGCAACTTTTTAATCAAAGTGCTTTGTTACTGTATTTCATGTTTGAGAATAAGTTTGTATAATCTTTATCCTGCATTTGATACATGAATGGGTCCAATAGTCTTAAAGGTACTTTTAACGGAAAGAAAACTGTAGCGTGTTCATTTACTAATCTCAACAGAGTCTAAAATATTCAGAATGGTGTCATATTGTGTTCAAGAACAAACAATATACGTCTATTTGGAGAAAATTATCAGAAAGTCAACTTTTTTATTTGAGAGAATAACACTGAGCCCAACAAATGCAGTTTCCACTTCAGTACATATTTCAAATATGACTAAGCAATTCACATTAGCCTTGACTAAAGGTGGTTTTACATAAGTGGCAGTTTGTGGGGGTAAAAGTCTGAAAGAAAAGTACAAAAATACAGTGGACAGTAAAACGGAAAACCTCTGTCATCAACACGGAGCTGACAAACTGCAGATATGAAAAAAATAAATAAATAAAGGTGTTATCTGTTTTATTAGTCTAATCATAACTATTCTGTAATTTAGACATGTTATGGCCCTTGTTAACATTATGGTTGCTAGGTAACAGTTATTGAATGACCTACATTAAAGGTGCATTGTGTAACTTTTCTGGTGGAAGGTCCGTCAAGTGCTTTTCTGCGCCGTCTGGAATGTTTCACAGTGTGACATTGTACCGTTCTGTCTTCACAGGGACCAAATCAGACCAAGTTACACGTCAGATCTGTGGAGAGGAGACCACGCTCAGTCAGAATGTCTGTTTATTCTATGGGTTTTTGAGTGGTAATTGAATAAATGTAAGATAGAGCTGTTTAATGCCATACTGTGGAACATTCCAGGCAGAGCAATGACATCTTCATAGAAATAAGCCTGTGCTGGTTACACAAAGCACCTTTTAGTAAAATAAAATAATGATGTTTACTATTTTATACTGAAATAAGTATATATACCATTACATATAATCATAATATATATCATTAACCCCACTTGGGAAACACTGTTAAACAAACTTGTAACCACGGTGCAACTTTAAGAATGCCAGTTGCCAGATCAGTTAGGAAAATGTCAGCTTGTTATATATATTAGCCTAAATGGGCCGCCAGGTACGATGGTTACTGATGAATTAAAAGCGTGTTTCTAAATCGGTCAACAGGACTGTTTAGCGGAGTTTGAGGCGCAGGTCTTAAGTTGTCAGGTCGTCCTTGGCCCAGCCAGAGGAGGGATTAAGAGCAGGATCAGTGTGTGTGTCTCTGCATGAATCAAAGCTTCACTCAAATAAAGACACGCGGTTGGGATTTCAAATGAGCAGAACGATGCCAACAATTACACGGTATAATGTGTGCTTTAATACATACAATACAATACAATACAATGAAGTGCAATGTGGGGTTGTCTTGATGTTTGCTTTATTGGGAAATTTTGCTGTACATTTTACAGCAGCTCATTCAAAGCTCATGGAATAACATTATTGCTGCAACAACCTGAAAAAAAGTTGTCGAACAAGTTAAAGTTGTTAGACGCACTCTTTGATGAACAATCAGTCAGCACAGTTAAATCCACAAACAAAATGGCAGCGGTCCAATGGTGATTTTATTAAAGGCCTTGGTCCATTTGTTAAAGCCCAGAAAAGTCATGGCGTCATTGGGTAAATGGTTATGTCATTCAAACCTGTCAAAACAGGTTGTTGGTGAAAGGGGCAGGAAATAATAATAATAATAATAATAATTCATTTTATGTATTAGGCGTCTTTCTGGACACCCAAGGTCGTCTTACAACAACATAAACAAATTAAGTGCGATTTAAAACATACAGTTAAACGCCTACAGTTAAAGAGGGACCGTATTTAAGTGATTGACTGTATTTAGCATTGTCTTTAGTGTGTATTTTATTAATATATAGCATTTAATAATGTACTGGACAGTATTTGAATTGATTGCTTGTATTTAATTGACTTACAATTACTTATCAGCTATTCCAGGTGCCACAGGGGGGCGCCAGTCACACAAAACTGTCGTTGTGTCCTTAGGCAAGGCACATCACCCACATTGCCTAGTATGAAAGTGGTGTGTGTGTGTGTGTGTGAGTGCTAGTGGAGGTCGGAGGGGCCGATGGCGCATATTGGAGCCTCACTTCCATCAGTCTGCCCCAGGGGAGCTGTGGCTACAATAGTAGCACCACCACCGGGTCTGGAGTGAATGAATAATGCTCCGTAAAGCGTCTTTGAGTGTCCAGAAAAGCGCTCTATAAAACATGCATTATTGTATTATTATTATTCTCCCTGGAGACCTGTGTCGCATGTTTTGGGTTGATGGGGGAAACCGGAGAAAACCCGGAGAAAACCCGGAGAAAACCCGGAGAAAACCCGGAGAAAACCCGGAGAAAACCCGGAGAAAACCCGGAGAAAACCTGGAGAAAACACGGAGAAAACACGGAGAAAACACGGAGAAAACACGGAGAAAACCCATCCAGCGGGAAAGCAGGACTTAAAAACGAAACGCACTAGCTGTCAATCAGACCTACTGCTAACATTAGTGAGCGCGACCTCCAGGAATGAAGGCATCTGATTGGTCTGTTATTTATGTTCATTTATTGATTTAGGGGCAAAATGAAAAAATCAGGATCATGTAGAGCGGGTTATTACGAACATTTTAAGACCAAAACGACGAGGCTCAGTGCAGAGGTAACAGAGAGAGGAGCGACGAGATCCCAGTGTAAGTCTAGAGCATTAACTATGTTTCTCTATATAAATATATATGACTACTTTTTACTACTTTTACTACTACTTTTAAAGGATTTGTACTTTTCATAGTACTTTTCTAGCAGCATACTTGCAATTCTACCTGAGTTTTTTTTTTTTTATCGAAGCAAGTACTTGTATAAAACTTCTGGTTACTCTTCCAAATGCGGGTGAAGTGAGCAGCGGGTGAACAGCTTTATGTTGATAAAATGATAAGAACATGTGTGTTTCTTGCACCATTTCTTCAGATATGTTTTTTGTGTGTGTCTCCCCTTTGAAAATACCAGAGTTTTGCGTTATTTAATGTATTGACCTTCAAAATTACATTATCTGTAATTTCACATCTGCCATCTCCCATCTACAGGAAATTGCTACAAAAATATCATACATAAACTATATTAACATCTTGATACCTTAAACTTTTACACATTTTTATGGTATAGGAGAATGGATGAATAGTTAAATGATCACAACACATTTTTCTTGACTATATTGACAAACATAAACCAGTAAAATTGCATTATATTCACTCAAATAGATTATTGTCAATAATAAGATGCATTAACTATGTTTTAGGCACAGTAAATGTGTAGTATAAGTGGACAAAAACCTAACTTACTGCACTGGATTGAATAATATTTCCCTTGGGCGAGTACTACAGATATCTTTAGTGCACAAGTTGCTGAATTTTTCACATGCGCTGTCCGCACTTTTGCACCTTCCCAGACAGTACATTTGAAGTTGTCCCTTGTTGTGGTTGTGCATTATTAATACCATGTCTCTGGGGGTTTACCCAAGCGTACTTCCAGTTTCTCTTCTATCAGAGAAAAGTAAAAACAAACTTACCAAGGCCACGACTACCCTGACACTCTGCTCTTTTACTTCTAAATTAGTCCATTATTTTTATCAGGTCTCATCTTGGGAGATACCACTTAAAAGGCTGAAACTGAACTGTTTTCTGACCTTATAATTTTGTTTCCTCTTCAAAACATACCTGGAGTTGGCTTCACTAGAATCATTTAGAGAATTTCAATCTCTACTGAACTAAAGGTAAAAAGTAGCTCACTAATTTGAAAACTACCAGTATATAACATTTATTCTGATAAACAGACACAAAAGTACAATTCAAATTCATCTAATGCATATTTATTACCCATAGACAGACAAGTATGCAAATGATAAAGCATTTCTTCTGCTTATGTAAATGACAGGAAATGATCCTGGAAGTCTTTAGACTGATTGAAAGTGACACTGCGTCGATAGCCCATCACCCTCACAACTTTTCTTATGATTCTTCACGACAATTTGTTTGTGACATGTCCTGGCCACATCTCCTCCGCTGCCCCAGTGGCTGATGGGATATTGATGCTTAGTGATTAAAATGTCCGCTCTGAGTCCCATCTTTCTGTGCGGGGCTGTCAGTCCCACTAGTTTCCCTCAGTACATATAAAACAGTTCTGAGCCCCTCGATCAATTAACAGGTACTTTTAAAGACATTATATGTAATTGCATGGAGATTGGGTTTGGTCTGATGTGATGGACTGGGCTTTCATTTGACCAATGTGCAGCAGGAGAAAAGACACCTTATTCCAAAGGACTCATCCAACACAACCATTTCCTCAGTGAACTGATCAGTTATCAGTTAAATGACTTCCACACACTGTGGACTTGTGGGACAGCAGGGACACAGTGATTTAATGTGTGGTACAGCCTAAGTGACTCTTTCTTTTCTTTTTGTAATATAATAATATAATATCATTTTTCGGTGGTTGCCTTGGTCATGGTTGGCTGACTGTCTGACACACGGAGCACTTTTTAAGCTTTTTAAATTTGTATCTTACATTTGTAACATAATATTTAGATAGAAGGTAAGGTACAGTTTAGTGATCCCTCGTGAGAGAAATCCATTCTCTGCTTTTGACCCATTTTTCAAACCGTGCCACTGGGGCAACCTGTCAGGAGCAGTGAGCTACTTCTGTCAGCATTAGGGAGCTGCTCCTGTCAGGAGCAGAGCTCCTGCCGCACAGCGCACAGGGACCCATCTCCATGGTCTTGAGCTGGCTTGGTCAGGACAACCTTATGGTTCTATATGGTGCATCTTTTGGGGTGAAACCATCATGTAAACTGCACAGACTGGCCCGGGTGACCTGAGAACCTATTTGCTGTGAAGCATAAGTGCTTTCTCAGCTACAGTGCTGCCACTTTAACCATGAAGTCTGTTTAAGTCACAAATAGTTTAATAAAACCATAATTGAGAGAAAAAATGTTTTCCTCTTGGGCATTTCCATCATCTCTTTTTACTGCAGTAAATCAAATATGGTCGGCTATGGCATTTCAATGGCATTTTCATTTTTTTTTTTAAACAGTAAATGATAGTTAGGAAAACAAATGTCCATTTGTCTATAGTCTGGTGGTTTGAAACCTGCTTCCATCAGTGTGTACTGTGAATGTGTCTTTGGGCAAGACATATGGCTGCTTTAATGCCGGGCCAGAGGAGACGTCTAACTGTGCCACTGTTTGTGAGTCTCTATTGTAAACTGCATCAGACTGTATATAATTTGCACCAAACTCCCAGAGCCAACAGTAAATCGGCCCAAAACCTGTCCAAGAAATTGTGTAGTGTCTTTGTAGTGAAGACACAGGACCTGTTCCACGCTCACCACGCCTGCATTGATCAGGAGCCGTGTAGTCCAATCGAAACGCCTTCGTTAGGCATCTCTGTGAAAGGCTGAGTCAGCACAAACACTAAAGGTGCACCGCACAAAGAAATTGAACAGTGAAAGTGGGAGAACAGCAGCTGCTCCTCTCCACTCAACATTTATGAATCCTGGGAGGTGTAAAGGTTAAGAACTGTCATCAGATTAGCCATTGATTTCAATTAGCACAGCCTGCTACTAAACAACCTTTGTCTGTGTGCGATCACTGGCTGCTATTGATCTGCACAGGCTGGTTCCATTACATTAGGCTGAACTGGGCCACTGTCAGTGTACAGACCACCTGAGCAGCTCTGTGCTTTTAGAAGAGCGGTG